>JBDJHY010180024.1:0-12110 GCA_039654485.1 Withania somnifera
AACAGGTTTAATTTAATTTGTTTTACATATGAATTTCCATTTTAAAAGTTTATTTCTTCTCTCTTCTTCTGCTTATATATTCACCTTACAAACAAATCAGCATTATAAGTTGATATCCCTAATCACAAGTAGGTTGACCTATAGTAGGGATTGCAATATTAGTCCATAAAAATTATGCATTATACATCGTGGGATTTTTTTATTTTTAATATCGCATTCGTTCAGATTTTTAAAAATATATTAATTTTGATAAATTCAATATAAACCCCTTAAATTTTTTAAAAAGTTCGAACAGTATAGAATTCTTTTATCTCATTTTGAATCCCTCTCTCATTGACAAAAATAATTGCTGCATAGCACTACATATAAGTAATGTAATGTTTTCGCACATAACTTAGTGCGGTATTTAGTTAACCTTATTAAACCATGTATTGCTAATATTGGCATAAATTATACAGGAATTTGTATTTTATTTTGCACTGGATATGATATATAAAATTAGCTATTAGTGCTAAATATTAATTGAGTGTTTGATATTCCACATATTAAATAAAATACTTCTTATAAAGATTTCTCTTCCAAGTCAAATATTCTACTGAGCCATCCGAATACTTTCCATGAATTGAGTTGATTTAAATATTTAAATATTAAGTTACTTGTATTGGATTTTTAAATCAATAAATCAATAAAGTTTGAATTTTTTATTTTAGGATTTTTTCTGAGTTTTTTCTAATAAAAACTTCATACAAAAATATAACTAACTTGTGCTTTGGATATTTCTTTAGTATTACCAAGACACAACGACTATTTAAGAGGTTTCTTAAAAAATTAACACAAGATATAAAATAAGTAATGATAATAAAATATTCAATAAAAAAATGAAATTGCACAAAATAAATATTGCATATTAGTAAGTAATAATAAAAATAATTTTTTAATGTTATTACTTTTATTAGTATAATATTAATTTGAGTTTTATTTGAGTTACTAATATTTATGGGCTATAAAATTTAAAGAACGTTTCAAAAGACATACGTTCCAAAACTAAAGCTTATTTAACTAATTATATTTCATAACAACATACAGATACAAAAAAACTGAATATCGGCATCATATACAATAAATCTCGACATACATATATAAATTATATTTGTATGTGTTGCGTTGAGATTTTGTAAGTCGGCATACATATAGTTAATTTCGGCATATATATACAAATGCAGTTTGTATGTATATGTCTAGATTTAATATTAATACAACTAATTTCGATATATATATATATATAAAAATACGTAAATTGCATTTGTATATGTATGCCGAAATTAATTATTGTGTTTGTATATATATTCTGAAATAATGCTACAATGATTGTGGATTATAATTCTTTAAAACTGTGTTATGGATCATAATTGAGGACATATATTTTTTATATACGTAATTATTTTTAAAATTTATTTAATCGTTTAAAATTTTAAGTTTAAACTTAAAATAATATGTTGAAAAAAAAAAGTTATAAGAAATAATTATAAATTACATCGCAATAGATGCTTTTATATATAAAATATTTTTTAAAATTATATAAATGTAATATTAAGTTGATTTGATTGGTTTAACTTTTTTCAGTTTATACTAAATTAACCAATTATAATTAAATTTTTTTTAACACCAAATCAATCAGTAGTCATATTTTTTTTTTAGTTGGAATTGATTGAAAAGTAATGTTACGGATATAATTGGTTATTATAATTGCCACTTTTAGTTTTAAAATTTATAAAGTGAAATTATTTTGAGAATATATAAAGTGCGTATGTCCAGCAGCTTGGTACGTGTTAGTTAGGGAATGGAAGCCATTTATGGCCTAGATCTATTTGCTGACTCGATTCCACATGTAATGTTATGGATTTTGCTATTTATTTCTAATGTCTTGTATTACCTTTCAAGGCAAAACAATGATTCTGATTAGCATACGACACAAACTAGATGCACAACAGGGAGGGCCAACCAAACTTTAATAGTTACTAAAATATTACTACTTTGTTGCTTTTCCATTAATTTTTGTGGTTAGGAGAGTGATTAGATGGGCACTTTTTAATTTTTCTAATGCTAATTAATAGTGAATAATTTTCCAAGTGGAAACAAAAGTGCAATGCTGAAAAGGAAAGATGGACCATATATATACACTTATGCTTGATTTGATAGCGAACCGGCCAGTACATGAATGATTCTAATGTTGATTTGGATATAATATCCATGTCCTACCAAAGATTTTACTTAGTAATTTCCCTTCACCGTTTTCTGCTTTATTTTCGTAATTTGAAAGAGATAAAAGAGAAAGTTAAAATTATAATCGCTAGCTACAAATAATTGTTTAGGCACATCGCGATTATAATTTATGAGGTATGTTTTATATATAAGAGATCGGTCATTTTCGGTTCTTACCACCTCAAAAAGTAAAAATTTTTTTGTCCCCTTCTTTGTACCTGCCCTAAAATTTCAGAATTTTTTTTTTAAATTTTGTTTGTGAATATTTTTAAATTTTATCTTGTCATTTTGTGTTCGTGTGCATTTGAGGTTAGTTTTTTTTTTTTTTAGATTTTTGTTTTTTTTATGTAGTTGCGTATTTTTTAGTTTTTTCGATGGTTGTTTTAATTTTCTTGTTGTGTATTTTGTATTGTAGGTTGGTTTTTCTGATTTGGAATTTTTTAGTAAAACTTTTGGTTTTATTTTTATTATTAAATATTTTTAATTAACAAAGATATTATGATATTATTTATTTGTTTGGTTGACTTAATTTCTGTATATTGTTGTTATGTATTGTGATCTTGGTGTAATCTAATTTTGTTTATTAAAAATTATTGAACTCTCACGAACAATGCAATAGTATAACTATTAACTAGATATGTTGTGATTAAAAAGTGTTAAATTATTATATTTTTTCAGACTTAGTGCTATTTCTTAAAAAAAAAATTAGTGTCTAGTATTATTTTTTATGTTGCATATTTTAGGAGTTCAAGTGAGTTTGTATCTTGTGTTTTTTTATGTCGCATGACTAATTAATTTATAGTAAGATAGTTTAGTTTGTAGTTGCTTATTAACTTAATTTGTGTAGTAATCTTTTGCATGTTTTATGCGAGACTTTGTACCATGGATAGTTGGGAGGGGAATAACATAGTGGGTTAGAGTTTGGTAGTTATCCCCCGATTTTAGCTAGTGGCTTTAACGCCGATCTAAACTACTGTTTCACCTAAATTTGTAATATTATTTCAGATTTTTAGTTACTTGTTAAATTGTACACATGCAACTCTAACATATTATAAATGTACATAAAATTTTATTTCAACGGACGGACATTATAAGTATATAAATATATAACTAGAATTTAGTAGAAAGTTAATTAGTCTAGATATACGTAAAAATATTTTAGTTAGAACGTCAGACTTTCTTTTTTGTCTTTATCAATTATATTTAAAAATAACAAAGTAAGAATTATTTAAAGATTGACTCACACATCTTTAGAGGTTTGGTAAAATATTTATTTCTTGAGACTCATAGAGAAACACCATCTTTGTAACGTCCATCCACTGAAAGTCTATTTTCCTTTACAACTCCTTATACTTCTCCGTATATTCACCGAAAGTCCACTCTTTTTTTCAACTCCTTATACTTCTCCGTATATGTTTGTTTGCTTTTTTAAGTCTTTTGTTAAGCGCCAACTTTCTCTTTTCCTTTTCCTTTTCCTTTTCCTGTAACCCATCAAATTTGGTGATAAGCATGCAATATCACATTCCATGATTGAAGTTTTTCATCTTTGATTGTTAAAATTAAAAAAAGGTCAATCATGGTATGAGGTATTACGTGCTTACTATAATATTTGTTGAGTTATAAAAAAAAAGTTGGCGTTCAATGATAGAATAAGAGAAGAAAACAAACATCTACGGAGAAATATAAGGAGTTGGAAAGGAGAGTGAACTTTCAGGGGGAAAACACTGCGAAGATGGTGTTTGTCTGTGAGTCTCAAGAGAAACATTTCAACAAACCTCTAGATTTATGCGAGTCAAGTTTGAATAATTTTTACTTTGTTTTTTTTTTTTGTTCTAAAGTTGATAAGGGCAAGAAGAAAACATATTTTCGAGATTCTAACTAAAATTCAATGGCCACATAAAAAAACTAATATCTGAGTATTTTACGGATGGTTATTAATGTATTCTATCTTAAGTATTCTCACCTAATTAATTTAATTTTGTTTCTTTCTTCATAGTGAATACCTACAATATGACATATCCAAACTAACACAATGTAACCTTTGCTACGTTTGGTTGAGTTTGCTATTTGGCCAACGGTTCCCATAAGAAAATGATGGACTGAATTTCGAACTCATAACATCAACTAATTCTATTGCTTTTATTTGTTCGCATAATGTTAGTTTTGTTAAAGTTTTTCATCTTTAATTTTCTATAATTAATTAGTTGGTAACGTATAATCTAATTACTTGTCTAATTAATAATTATAACCTTTTTTATATTTTATGCGAGACTCTAGACTGTAGTTGGTTGGAAGGGGAATAATATTCTAGGTTAAACGTGAATACTGGGCAGTAATAGTTGGTTGAGAAGGAAATTATATTTTACGTAAATTGTGAACCGAAGATTTTAGCGGAGTGACATCTAATATTTGTTGTAATGATTATATGAATAGCATTAGGTAGGTAAATCTTATAATTTTCAACCAAATTAGACACGTCGTGATTCTTTTTCACGTGATATATCGTATTTTTGTATGGATGAAAGTGAACTCTGTTAAGTGTTATAATGTGTAACTCGTGAAAAACATTCACGAAATGCCTATTTTTGTTGAAATTTATAACATTATTGTTTAAATTGGTGGACGGGACTTATAGTTGGTTAAATTTTATGAATTTATATTTATCTTTTCTGTTAAATTCACTTCCTCCTTGTTTATTCATTTAGTTTCTTGTTTCTTAGTGGATACCTACAATATGGCATATCCAAACAAACAACGTTGCGTGTTATTTTGGATATGTCACATTACAGGTACCAAATGCAAAGCAAGAAAATTAATTGGATAAGTTAGGAAGAAATGAGTCAAGACATGATAGATAAATATAAATTCATGAAAAAGGAGATAAATAATTTTAAATATGAGAGACAAAGGCTCGATGGTAACAAAAATTTAAGTGTAGTACAACTAGTATAAAGTAATCTAAACGTAGTAGTGCATTTCAGGACCACTATCTTTTATCTCTGATAATTAAATCACGCTTCTTGATGTTGAAGAGGCCATTTACCAATGCAAACTGGTATCTTCAGCATCAAAATGTGTGATTTAATATCAGAGATGAGAGAAAAGAGTCTGTGGACGTAATATTACTGTCAAATTTAACCAGTGTGGTTGTTAACTAGCTTAACCCACTAGTTAGTAAGTTGTGCTATACGTAATATGTTTGTTGAGTCGTGCATTTTTTTATAAATTTCATTAGGTGTGGATCTGGGAAAGGATCGTACCTTAACGACCATTGTTGCCTGGGCATGTGGCAGATTTTCTAGTTTCTAGGCAGTGGGCTAGGCAGATTTGGCGAGGTGACGATCCACAGTATACTGTTTGAGTTGCTAGAGACACTTTAGACATGCTCCAGGTCCATCAGGTATGTTTATCTTATATTTTTTTTTACCTTTTTAATAAAATTTTTCATATTTAATTTCTTTGAAAATTATACTTTCTGGCACTAACGTTTCGTTTGAATGTACCTTGTATGGATGCCATACGATAACCTCCTAGGTATGTTGTTCGAGTACTACCGCGACGGCGATGACTTCTGGAGATCGTGTGTGCCTCTAATTTATATGGATGTCATTGAGTGTCACGCACCTCATGTGACGAGGTAGTTCGACTATGCTCCACACCTTTCGAACGCATCAAAGTAGGACACAAACCACTATAAACGCGATGATCATTGTAGGGTCGATGCTGCATTTGGGGCCTTGTGTAATCAGGCAAGACGTGATTGGATTAGAGACATATCATCTTGTTCCATTTGTTAAAGGGAGCTTAAGTAGGCCAGTATTTTGATTGGTACCATCATCATGGCCTCATAGTTACTGGCTACGGCGTGGCGGGTTTAGTACAAGAGATGCAGGGGAGCCTCATCCACATGCATGAGTTAGCGGCAACTGTATAATGCATGGCCTTGACTATAATATTTCACAGTATTTTTTCGAGTTGACTTGACAGACCCTCGTGCATGCATATTAGTTGGAGATTTTATTGGGATCGACAGTTAGCAGAAGAGGTGGTAAAGTAGGTAGACATGATGGATGTAGTAATGGAGCAGGTGCTGCTTTTGGGCGTGACAGAGATGGACATGGACGTGGACGTAGGCGTGCTCAGGCCGAAGGTGGGACCCAGACAGTTGTAGAAGAGGACCCCTATGAACATCTCAGGCCGTCCAGGCCGAGAGTGGTCCTCAGCCAGTTGTAGGGGACATGGATCCACCAGTTACACAGGGTAGAGTTTATTCAGGCAGAGGGTGGGGCCCAGCTGGCAGAGGCAGCAACTTTTGATTTTCTATGGTCAGATTATGTGATTTTCCAGCTGCATTTGATTTGAATGAGGTTGCATATCCAAATGCAGATGCATCATTACTTATTGACGCGTTCCTCCAAGCAGTTGTTCTCACTGCAGACCATATCACCTTGTAACTACATCCTTTCCTAGTTGGGCGTATTGATTTTGATGTAGAGGTACATAGTCATTAAAAATTTATACTTAATTTGTAGTTGTCAATATAAATAATTAATTCACAATAGTTATTTTGTTTTTCAAACCTAGTCGGCGGCAGCGTCATTGGATAAGAATTGTGCACCTTTTACTTCAGATTTTATGGAGGCGCAGGAGTCACTGATAACATCTGATCATGGTGCTACCAGCACTGCTTATCGACACATTCAGGTAATTTTTTAATCATATTTTGTGTTTTTTCATTTATTTGTAGCTTTTCAATCTCGATACTTACATTATTTATTAATTAAGAGGATGTTCCGTTCGCGACGCAAAAGTCTTTTATTATATCTGACCACAATTCAGGCAGTATCTCCTCTTTGGACACTCAGGTAACCTTTTTTTACTTCTTCAAGTGTCAGCGAAGAAAGGTTGTTTGTGTGTAATAACCATATCTAATTGATATTTTTTTAGGTGGACCATAATGGAGATCCTTATTCGCCTCCTGACCCGTAAGGTAGCCTTCCTTAGAAGCGGATCACATACGAAGGCTATAGGGATAAGGGCATTGGGCAGAAAGAAATTCTTAAGCTTAGAAAAGATATGCGCCCAGATTTTTATTCACCACCATAGACATAGACATATACTTACTTTGTAATTGTACTAATGTATTTATTTTTGGTTGTACAATTTAGTTGAAAATCATCCTAATTTTATTAGCTCCGTTCTTGTTGGTTTCTTATTATTTGTGTATTTCATTTTCATTTTTATGAGCATGAATGATTGCTACGTTATATTATGAGTACAATCCAAAAATATACACCTAACTCCATTTCTATTAACAATAATTTAATATTCAAAAAATAAATTTTTGATGATCCTGTTATTGCATTGAAAGAGATATTGCCTAATCTGGATAACATTGAACCTGGTAAAATAAAATGGTTGAATAATTGAAAAATGAGATTATTCAAGAATACATATTAAATGCGGAGATTACGCATAACCCTATTCAATAAATGAAACGCATTAGCTGTTTGCTCTCAGGTTGGTTAGTCAGGGTCGGAGAAGGGCAAAATACTTCGGCCTAACAGGAATGAGCAACGAGGAAATAAGAAGATTAGGTGACCAACGTCTTGAGGCTAACGTGGGATCTGCTCAAGGACCTACTGGTTTAGGTAAATATCTAACACATTTCTTTAAAAATTATATGAAAACTATGCACAATAATGGCTCGCGACTTCTAATGCATTAATTAATTAGATGACACGAAATGATCGACACTGAAAAAGCTGAGGTACTGACAGTGTTGACCGGTCATATCCCTTTATATCGCACATAAAAATCACAAGACACGCTTTATTATGTGCAATGACATGTCAATATAAAATGACTGGTCACTGAAAAAGTTGAAGTACTAACATATTGACCGGTCATAGCCTTTTAGATCATACATAAAAATCATGAGACACGCTTTGTTAAGTGAAATGACATGTCATTGTGAAATGACCAGTTACTAAAAAATCTGCAGGTTGACCGGTTATAACCCTTAATATCGCATGTAACAATCACGAGACGCAACCTGTTATATGTTATTTATTAGACCGATCAAGCAAGTTCAATAAAAAATAAGTTAGTTAGGAGCAACATATCTCTTCACAATAAACAGAGACAGTTGACTCAAAAATTAATTTCAACTACATACAAAAGGTGAGGAAACAACAAAGAAGCATATATAAATTTTTGGGTGCTATACAGACTTAACAATCCAAAAATGATATGGTTTTCTTTATCTATTTGAAAATAAACCTAAATTCATCGTAATTTTTTTGTTGGACACATCATGGAGGAAAGAGTACAAATACAAAAATGAAAAATTTATCGTTTAGCGTAAAACACTCCACTGGCCTGCCTTATATTCGAAACAGTGTGATTAAAGGCGTTATGTAGGTGACATGATTTATCGGTGCCATAATTATCATCAGCTATTTTTCATATATTTGTAGAAAGGGATGAAGAACAACTATTCAACACCTTCATTGGAGATATATGAAATGGAAAAACATTGCATGTGCACCATATGTTAGATGATCTTAATTACAAAAGAGCGGACCAAGAATAAATATGATAGATCTTAAGAGACGAAACGCTGCAAAGAGATACAAACTATTCAACATTTCTAGTGTCGCAGAATCTATAAGCCATTTCTTTTTACTCAGGTCATTAGATTATGATGTACCACATTGTTATATTAATAAGTTATGTGTATTAGCTTATCCTACGAAATAAGACAGTAAAAACAGGCATGCAAGATTATAGCGATAAAGTTGACATTGATGTTATTGCAGAAACTCCGTAAAGGGTTTAATGATTATTATTAATGTACTAGTAAATATCTTTGAAAAACTTTTATTAACTTACCAGTATCTTTGAAATATTGACATGGTTAAATGAATGAATATGGTCATAAAGTTACATCAAATCTTAAAACTTGCCTAATATGCAATTCCTGAATTGAAAGAAACATATATTACTGGTCAACTGATCCAAATTACATTCGGTAAATTAAAATAATCGCATTACATTGTTTACAAATATTGATCAATCGACATTTCATTCTCGACGGAGACAGTTGCGCTTGTTGTGACATGTTTTTTGGCACACCAAGCACTTGCGAGAAAAAGTGATTTCGAGGACATTCATTATGTTTTGTATATGAGTCGTGGCATTGAACCATCTTTTACAGAGAAACTTTTTATTAGCAATCAAATTAAATGGTGTTGCAGACTAACCATCACGAGAATCGAGAGAATAAAATTGACTGATGTAGGTGTTTTTAAAGTTATGCACGATGTAGTGTTTTAAAATAAATTATATTGAAGATCTATCGGAGTGAAAAAATCCTTAATTTCATGAGAATATGGAAAGTATTTTACTTGAAACTTACGATATGTGCATGTGCTACCTGTCAAATTTACAATATGCACATTTCCTCCCCCTCCATGGCGCTTACATGTCTTGACTTCGTACAACTACTCTTTTTGATGGTGAAAATTTATGATACTATGAAGAGTGGCCTTTAACAAATATAATACATAAGCTCTTACGGGATTCAATATTTATGTATCTCCCTTTGCTAGTAATGCCCTAGCCTAGGTCAACCTTTTCACAAAATCTCTTGACAACCTGCATGTAGATCAATCTACCAATGGTTGAACTAGGAGACCCCTGACTTGCCTCAGCAACCCATTGAATGACTCGGAGTTGTTCGTGGTTAACATGCCTCACCGCCTACGCTATCCTTGTGAAACTGTCTACCATTGTGGACCAAGTTCCTTTAATTCCTTATATAGAGTCATACATATTTCTTTCATCTATTTCATATATATAAGAAATTTCTTTTCCTGGTGTGTACTGGCAGAGCTCCAGAGAAGTTTGTTAAAATCGGCATTTCGATAAGACTTCTTAAAGTTTGTCTTCAAATGCGTAAGCATGTGCGATGGTAGGCAGATGGGCGACGCCATGTTTCGATCATTTTCACGCTTTTGATTATACCTTTATGCCTGTCAGATATTAAGTAAATTCCTTGGTTGTCCTTGACAAGGTGCCGATGCAAGTGGGTCAAAAATATGTTTCAGATTTCATAGCTCTCATTAACATCAATTGCAAAAGCAAGGAAAAATATTGAGTCATTAGGGTGTTCCCCAACGATAATCGACAACTTGATGTCATATTTGTCGTACACGTGAGTTCCATCAGTAGATATAACAGGCCTACAATACCGAAATTCATCAATACAAGGTTTGAAACACCAGAATACATACTTGAACATATTCTGAAGGTTGTCCGTACATCTCTCAAACTGTCATTCGACGACTTTTTCATTGTTGCGATCTTGTAGTGTCTTCAAGTATCCTGGCAAGTCATCGAATAATTTATCCCAGTCATCATTTACTTATTCAGAGGCACGTTAGTGACTAATGTATGCTTTTTCTTCTACTGATAAGTATGTTGTACGCTTTCTGTACAACATTAATACAGTTCTTTAGTACAAACATGAAAAGATTTTAATAATGTTTATTACATCAAATAATAAATAAATAATATCTTTTATAAATAAATAAAATTCTCTTGGATTTACGAAAAAAATCATTGATAAGGATAGCCACAATCATATTAATGTTCAAGTTTACATGTCAATCTCCACCGACACCCATGTCACATCAGTGCTCTCCAGTAAATGTGGTTATTTTTCACTGATAAAGATCTTTTACAAAATAAGCGGAAAGTCTAAAGGTACATGGTGGATTCTTACAGGTCACTTGCCATTATTTTTTATTGGATCTGGCAACAACGTAGTGCCTCAAAATAGAATAACGGAAGAGCTTAATGGCCCTTGACAAATTTTTCTTGCCGGGTAACAGCATGTATTTCTCAAGATAAATATCAATCACGCTCGATTTAATATTCCCTAGTTCACGCCACATAGGGTATGCTAAACTAGGAATGCCATATATATCCACAAACACATCACCACCCTCTAAAAGACAGTCAAGATATGAAATTTCAATATCATGAAATTGTGGCCTAACCAAACATGGTGCAGATGGTGCTCACCATTAAGCAACTTCTCCATGATAGGGACTGATAGACATAGGTTAGTGTGACATTAGCGACATCACTACGTCATCTTCGCTGCTTGAGACAAGAAATGGAAGCGCCCCATATCTAGATTCACTGTATTTGGGTCCTCATTAGTATCAGTAGAAGTAGTATCGATATAAGTCTAGAGGTAAGCACCAAAGGTTGTTAGTTGACAAACGACATCTGACTCCTTATTGGTTTCACTACCAGCAGCACCAAGGCCTGTTGGTAGACAAACATGTACTTCGTGGGTTACATAGGTTACGGTATTCCTGTAACAAATAAAATAATTACATTACACAATAAATACAAATTAAACAATTAAATCAACTAAAATTAAAATATTATGCATACCGATGATAATTCGAAGCCCCAAAATGAGAAGAGATAGGAACATTCGAGGATGTTCCAGGAAATTGGGACAACTGACAAAAATCGTCATCTAGTTCACGACTTGCAATTTTGTTAATACGTAAGCCCATATTGAAAATTATAAATCCTTCAATACAAATAGTCATTAAAAATCGTATAAACACACACATTAATAAATATATTGTCTAAAAAAATTAAAGATTTCACCAGTTACTATCACTCTTACTGAGACCCAAACCAAATTGGGAAACATTCGAAGAAGTTTCATCAAATTGGGGAGACTCAAAATAATGATCATCCAATCCACGGCTAGCACAGTGATAGTAGGTTATTCTCTTACATAATATTAATTTTTTAGT
>JBDJHY010180033.1:0-12109 GCA_039654485.1 Withania somnifera
GTACAAGTTTTCGTTCATGATAAACAGATCGCTTTTCGTTCGGATTCTTCCCAGATCAGAGATTCAGGGTGAGCATGGCGTCCATCTTGATCCTGCTTCTCTTCAGATTTATATTTTATTTATCTCCGTTGCATTTTGGAGACGTTCTGGATACTGTATTTCCTTCAGTTTTATGATTCTATACTTAGTGGTTCGTTTGACACTAATACCGAATTTTGGGTAGTCATCCTTTTTTATTTGATTCCTCAAACCTTACTGTCTTTTATATATCTTTTTATTATTCCGCATTTAATGTAGTAGTCCTCCACTTTGGGTACGAACTGTGGGGTTTGAATCTCCTACTGGTGGTATAGTAGCTACCATCATGATTTGCAAAATTGGCTCGTGACAACAAAGCAATTATGTCCGTGGTGAATTTATACCTATGCGATCATATTACTATGTTACGAGATCGCTTGACCTTCTGCGTTGCTCAGGTGCAGAATCCTTTCCAACTTACTGGGAAGCCAGTTTAGTCTATTAACCTACACATTTGACCCCTATGTTGGGCGGAAAGCATCCAACCTGCTCAATATTCCTTTACAAAAACTTACACTTCATGGATTAGCCAAATATAAAACAAGATACGACCCAAAAAACTACATAAAAACAAAAAAAATTCAATTAAAGATAAAAACTTATAAAAAAAATGAAAACTAGAATTTACTAACCACCATTTGATCATTTATCTCTCCATTTCGAAGACTTAAATCTTCGTCTCCATTTTAATCCATTTTTACCATAATTTTCATGGGATGATAGTGGACAAGAGAAAAAGCCGACGCTTAAGTACTGCATTCCACACTTCTTGGACTTTACAAGAGGGATATTGTTTTTTCTACTTTGTGTAGCAAACTCACCCTCGGATGAACTAGAGTTTTCAATCCGAATTTGTTCAAGTCTTTTGCTCATTTCTAATCTTATCTCATCAATTTCGGCATCATGCATGATATTTGGTTTTGATGGCTTGCAAAGTTCTATAATCTCTTGTAAATCAACCGAGACTTTATCCTTTATAGATAACAATCCAACATCAATACTCCCCATCCTTTGGTAGAACATGTCATATGTATCCATATGTAAATTCAAGTCGTCTTCCAAAGTGAAAGTGTCATATTCAAGTTGCTTTATCTCGTTGCATAATTCCAAATGCCTAGCTAAGAAGTTCCATAACCCATATACACATTCATGAGCATGTATAAAAGAATCAAATGCCTGAAGCATTTACTAAACTATTGCTTCTAGTGACATGGGTAATGCCATGAGTCTAAACTCTAAGATCTTAGACAATAGAGTTAGCAACTACCAAACACACTCTTGAATGGAGATGCCATAGTAACCAAATACCCAAAATTCTATCTAACACACGCACACACATAAAACATAACAAATATAGAAAAATATTCACAAGTTCAAATTAAAGCAAGTACACCTTAATTTCCAAACCAAGTCAATACGCCAAATTTCTCCCCGACAACGACACCACTTTTTGATAGCGCTTAAAATTATACTTCAAAACCAATATAAAAGTGTATGTAGATGTTGTCAAATATAATTACCCAACAAAGAGTTGGGCTCGATCCCACAGGAAACAATATGAAATATATGAGGCAATTGAGTAAGAACGGGAACTAATGTGCCACAACTATAACTTGAATGGATAGAACATGATATGGGGGATAAGGATAGAATTAAAAGGTATCACGTATGGATAAATTGGTTGCTTTTTCAGTTTCTAAGAGGATGTTATCTTTGAATATTTAGTATTTAGCTAACCGATGGGTTAGACTTGATCTTTATGATACACAGTGTGTTCTTGCTAGTGTGAGCTAGCTCTATATTATTTGATCAGATTCAATAGCATCAATTCAAGGACCCAAACTTAGCTGCCATTTGCAATCGGTTGTTGGGGGTGAGTTCCACTGGGCTTCATTAGATTCAGACTATATTCTGAGATTTGTGGGCTAGATTCTGAGTCCCATTATTCTCAATATTTCATCCATCCAAGTGCAGTAAAGATGTGTAGGGATCTCTAATAGCTTTACTGGTGGGATGGTATGAAGAGGGATGTTGCTGAGTTCATTTACAATTGCTTGAACTGTTATTAAGTTAAGTTTGACCATCAGATATTGGGTGTTTGATACAGTGACTTCTTATTCCTGAGTGGAAATAGGAATGGATCACTGTGGATTTCATCTCATGCTTACCTCAGATTTCCCAAAGCTATGATTCTATTTAGGTTATTATTGATAAGCTAACTATCTATGCATTTCATTTCGGTTCATACTTATTATGGAACAGAGAAGTTAGCCTATATATATCTTGAGAAGGTGGTTAGACTACATGGTATTCTAGTTTCTATCATCTCTTCTTGCAGTACTCAACTTATATCTTAGTTTTGGAGAGCTACTCAGCACGGTATGGGTACTAAGGTCTATCTCAGCATAATATTTCATCCTCAGATAGATGGCCAGTTTGAAAGGACCATTTAGGTCCAAGAAGACATGTTACGTGCTTTTGTACTTGATTTTAGTGGTTCTTGGGATCAATACTTCTCCTTGGCAAAGTTTGCTTATAACAACAACTACCATTCTAGAATTTAGATGGCTCTTTTCAAGGCATTATATGATAGACAGTTGATAGCATCCAAGGAAGCTCTACTCCATTGAAGGACATGGATGAATCTTTAGATAATCCAAGGAGGGCCATAGAAAGATCTCAAACCAAGGAGTTTAATGGCAAGGTCAGTGAGCTTCAATTAAAGATCCAAAGGTGTTTTGTTGGAGAACAAGAGTTCAAGCCAAGGGAAATGAGTTGTCTAAATGTTACAACTATTTGGTGGCCCAAGAGGAAGTACAAAAGCATGAATATTTGACTTTGAAATTCATCCTTGAATAGGCCCAAAAGTGATGCACAAAAGAAGCTCAAATTAGCCAAAAAAGAGGTCATCTTCAGCCCTTAGTAGAGCTAAAATCAGCATTGCAGTTCAATCCCAAATGGGGCTCAAAATCTACGATCAACGGAGCTCAAAAAGACCTAATTTCAGCCAAAATTATTAGGTTTTTAGTTTTTACCTCGGTCAGGAAGATAGGGTTTTATTTTCCTATGTTCTAGATTATTCTTTTAGGGCTAGCAACCAACTTTTTTATTCTATAAATAGTAGTTATTTTTCATTCATTGAAGACACATTACATTAATATTAATAATATTTGAGAGAGTTATTTTGAACCTTTGTGACTTTTTCTTCGAGAATTTATCTGAAAAATTTTTGCTACTTCATATTTAAGTTCTAAAGTAATTTCTTCTTGTGATATAAAGAGATAAAAAAAGGTCCAAGTGATAAAAAATAAAGATTTTGGTAAGAAGAAAGAGGCTAAGGAAAAGAAAAATGAGTCTTTATATACAATCCAAAGAGTATTTAAATTCTATAAAGGAGGTTACTCATTATACTACTACTTACAAAGAAGTGTTGATTAATTTTGAACAACTAACTTCTTCTTTTGCTAGTAGTGTTTCTTCTCTTTTGCAAAATTTTGAAGATGTTTTTTCTTATGACACTCGAAAGGGATTTCCACCTTTGAGAGAAATTGAGCACTAAATAGATTTTGTGTCTGGGTCTCAAATTCTAATATGACTTCCTATAGGAGTAATCTTGAAGAGACCAAGAATTAGAAAGACAAGTTGAATAATTTCTTGAAAAGAGTTTTTGTATGTGAAAGTATGAGCCCTTTCTCTGTTCTTGTCCTATTGGTACCTAAAAGAGATGGAACATGGAGGACGTATTTATATTACCTAGCTATCAGTAAGATAATGATAAAATATCGCCATCCAATCCCTTATATTAATGATATATTGGACCAAATTCATGGTTCCAGAATATTTTCTAAAATAATCTAAAAAGTGGTTACCATCATATCCAAATGAATCCTGGAGATGAATGAAAAACTACTTCTAAGACCAACTATGGACTTTATAAGTGGTTAGTTATGCTCTTTGAATTGACTAATGCACCAAGTACTTTCATGAGACTAATGAACTATTTTTAAATATTTTCATGGAAAATTTGGTGTGGTGTATTTTGAAGACATCTTGATATTTTCTCAAAATCTAGATAAACACCTAGAACACCTAAAATAAGTTTTTGAAGTTTTTAGAAACCAACGCTTATCTACTAATCTAAAAAAATTTACTTTCTGTATGGATCGTGTGATTTTTTTAGGTTTTATGGGCAGTTCTAAGGGAGTCGAAGTGGATGATGAGAAGATTAAGGCAAAAAAGAATGGCCTAAACTTAATAGTGTAAATGATGTTAGGAGTTTCCATGGACTTGATAGTTTTTATTGGAGGTTTGTGCGAGATTTTAGTACAATCCTTTAACTGAAGTTATTAAGAAAGATAAGGTTTTTACATAGGGAAAGAAACAATACGATGCATTTAACTTGTTGAAGAATAAATTGTGTTCTGCTCCTCTTTTCCAATTACCTGATTTTTTTCTAAGTCATTTGAAGTTGAGTGTAATGCCACTCATAAAGACATAGATGTTGTTTTGATGAAATACTAAATCAATTACCTACTTTAGTGAAAAGAAAAGTGGATCAACACTGAACTTATCAACTTATGAAAAATATTTATATGCCTTAGTAAGGCATTAGCTACTTGGACGCACTACTTGTGGTCTCTAAAATTTATGATCAAAACTTATCACGAGTCCTTGAATTACTTGAAAAGTCAAGGTAAGTTTAGTCGTAGGCATGCTAAATGGGTGGAATGCATTAAAACCTTTACTTTTGTAATTGCCTACAAACAAGGAAAAGAAAATATAGTTACTGATGTGCTCTCAAGAAGGTATGTTTTGATCTCTACTCTTACTTCAAAGTTGTCTAGTCTTGACCAAATCAAGTAACACTATGCCAATGATTCTGATTTTGGGTGAGATTTTTTCTGAATGTAAGTTGGGTCCTTTTGAGAAATTTAATCTTAAGGATGAATTTCTATTTAGGGAAATAAGTTGTGTGCTTCTAACTGCTCTTTACGTTAACTATTTGTTAGGGAAGCAGATTTTGGAAGGCTAATGGGCCATTTTGATGTACCTAAAACTCTAGAAGTATATTTTGAACATTTTAATTTTCCTAGAATGAGAAAGGGTGTTGAAAATTTGTGTCCCATTGTATTAAAGGTAAACAGACTAAGTCTAGAACATTACCTCATGTTCTTTGTATTCCTTTACTTGTTTCTAATTCCCCTTGGATTGATATTTCTATGGTTTTCATATTGGGGTTTCCAAGGACTAAATATTATAAGGATATTATATTTTTGGTAGTAGATAGATTTTCTAAAATGGCTTAGTTTATTCCATGTAAAAATGAATAATGATGCATCCCATATGACTGACTTATTTGTAAGAGAAGTGGTTAAATTGCATAGTTTACCTAGAACTATTGTTAGTAATAGGTATGCCCAGTTCTTAAGTCACTTTTGGAGAATCCTTTGGGGAAATTCGGGTAATAAATTGCAATTTTCTATATTTTGTCATCCACATTCTGATGGACAAACATAACTGGTTAATAGAACTTTGGGAATATGTCGAGGGCTGGTTTGAAAGGAAAACTGACTTCTTGGGAAGATTACTTACCTATGGTGGAATTTGATTATAATAAAACCTTCTATTCTTTTACTGGTAAGACTCCTTTTAAAGTTGTATATGGATTTAACTCCCTTACTCTCCTTGATTTACTGCCTTTGCCTACTAATGATTTTGCTAATAATAATGGTAAGAAGAAGGCTAATATGATAAAAAAGTTTCATGAACAAACACGACTTGCAATTGAAAAGAAGAATACAGAAGATATTTTGCAAGGGAATAAGGGATGAAAATATATTGCTTTTAAACCTGGTGACTTAGTTTGGATGCATATGAGAAAGGAAATATTTCCTTCCAAAGAAAAACCAAGTTAGATCCCAGAGGAAGTGGGGCATATAAAGTCC
Source organism: Withania somnifera (assembly GCA_039654485.1). Classification (NCBI taxonomy): domain Eukaryota; kingdom Viridiplantae; phylum Streptophyta; class Magnoliopsida; order Solanales; family Solanaceae; genus Withania; species Withania somnifera. Next base: position 6,024 of record JBDJHY010180033.1, read on the forward strand.
TTGAAAAGATTGGAGATAATGATTATAAACTTGATCTTCTGGGTGAGTTTCAAGTTAGTGCTACATTTAATGTTTCTGATCTTCCTCTTTTTAATGCAGACTTGAATTCGAGGATGAATTCTATTCATGAAGAAGGAAATGATAGGATCTAAGTGTAATGATCCTCACGGTTATTTATGATAAATACATGATATTTTGCCTTCTAGAGCATTTTGGTAGTTGCCCTAGGTCATTTATGACTTGCTGGGAACGACAGTTCGGATCCCTAGCCACTCGGTTGAGAGATATCTCAAATTCCCTGTTTTAAAGCCTAAAACTAAGTACTCATTGAGCAAAGTCAACTTTCCTTCAAGACGATCTCAAAATTTAATTTCGACAGTTTCATTAGCTCCGTAATGCCAAACAAAGTCAAGATTAACCTTAAGTTTGTGTTTTGGAGTTTACGTTTGCAAGTTATGTGAAATTGTAGATTTTAGTTAATTTTATAGCCTAAAGTGGAGCTTGAGTGGTAATTTAATATTCTGAGAGTCGGATCGGAATTTTGACACTTCCATCAGCTCTGAAATGGTGAACTTAGGCTAGGTTGACCATTGGTATGCTTCCCAAGGTGTTCGTGCTAGATTCGAGTCATTTTATGGGATTTCTTACTTTGGTTAAGGCTTGGTAGGGGGTGTATTTTACTCAAACGACCTCTAATGTCATTTTCTTCAATTTCGTTGAGTCCAAAATATGTTTTCCACTGAAAAAACATATATGGTTTGTCAAATTTGGATTTCGTTTCAATTCCGTTCCTTCCTTTGAAAATTTTACAGTGGCAAATTTTCTACAATAAGCCCGATCGAAGTAAAAAAATAATTAATTAGTTCAATCATGCTAAAATAGGGAAAACGCACCCTGTCGCGGCTAGTTAAAAAGAGCAGAAACTCAATTTTTTTAGTTTATCTTTCAACCCTTTTCTCAATTTCTCCTCTTGTCCTTATACGATTCATGCTAGGAAATTCCGTCAAGATTTGTGAAAAAGTTTTTGAAGATTTCCTATATCTTTTCCCGCTATTGGTAAGTCTTATTCTCCATTTTTATGCTTTAAAATTGAAGCTTTCCTCCATTAATGACCCTAATTATGAAAACTCAAAATCCTCCAATTAATTCATGTATTATTGGATAAATTATTGTCCTTGAGTTTGTTTCACTCCGTAATATCGTTACTTCGTCGAATTTTGTTGTTTAATTTCGTATATATGGAATCTTTGACCCCTTTAGGATCAATTATGTCCGGGCTGATTCAAAGCTCTTCCTGCACTCAAATTATGCCCAGTTTCATAGCACGGATTCCTGGTAATGTTGGGGACCCCATAGTGAAATTTATTTTTAGTTTCGGCAAGCAGACCCCGCAAGCCCGTTTTAAGCCTGATTTTGGGTCCAGTCTGGAATTTATTATAAATTACACTGTTAGACTCGTATTAATATATAAAATTTATTGATGCAAGTTTTAGATCATTCAGAGATTATTTGATACAGTTAGAGCAATATTAGTGAGATTACAACGCTTTATCGTCGGACAATAGGTAGGCTCCGTGGGGCTATCTCTGGGCTTATAGCTTTAATAATTGTACTAAATAACATCTTTGGGTTGGGTAGTTAGGTATTTTCATAATCCAGTACCGTTATTTCGTCTGTTCTATGTTAATATTGACATCTTGATTGGAGATACTTGTGCAGGGCATAGGATGTGGATATTTCATGATTAAATGTGATATATATACATGTTTTTTGATATATATTGTGCATTCATGACACGAGAGGTTGGGCCTATGGCTATGATAAGAGTGCAGTAGGGTTGGGTCAGTATCACCACATGATTTTGAGCCGTAGAGGCTAAAGGCAGATTTTGATAATCATGATGAATAATGATATGGTCAGAGAAAGTGGAACATTTAATCATAATATAAGTAAATGGCTTTTTACCATTTTAGACTCGATATGGTGTCGAGCACCCGGTAATACTATTTTTACTTGTTTTAGCCTAGGCTTTCCCTCTTGGCATCGGGAAGATATCATTTGACTAATTAATGCTGGCACTTGAGTCTGACCCAAAATCTACAGTGAGTACAACGCTGGGACTTGAGTCCGTCGTCGTATGACAGTGAGTACAACTTTTGATGTTTATCACATGACTGGTTTTGGGTATTTGATACCCGATTTTATAGAGGAAATTGGTGTACTATGATACATATATATAGGCATTAGACGCCTTGATTTGTTGAGTTGGGCTTGATGGTAAGATTGATATGCAACACGGTATGGCAAACTATTTGATATGGGGCACTAGTGCCATACTATTAAGACCCTTGAGGCTTTGTGATTTAGGATGTGAGGATATGATAACGTTAGATTTGTATGTGGTGGCGTACCCCCATGGACCTACCTTCGGGCTTCCATGCGATGCAGAGGAGCGCTATATGGAGTACGGGGGATAATATACGTCGAGAAATTTAGGGTAGCCTTCCATGGGTTCTTCTTGCTGGGCCTACGAGTACCGGAGGAGATGCGTACACAGGATGGTTACTTCATGTATTGTTTTACTTTCTGCACTTGTTTTCTTCAGTGTACCCTAGCTGAGATGTAAGGCCTGTGGTGAGCGTGTTTCTTTTGGTGTACGCTATATTTTCTTTCTGGGGGACTTGTCAGTGTTTAATTGCTTTACTTTATTATCCGTATCATTGCATAATTGTCATTATTAGTTACTGCTATTTTGTGTTATATGGATTAGTACCTTACCTTCTTATTCAGTTATTTACCGTTTCACTTGAGGTTATTGGTATACCGACCCTGTTCTATTCCTATCTTCTTTGATTCCCATTTATTGTGTTATTATTCACATATGTTATTGCAAGGATATCGAGTACGTTCTCTTTCATTGATTGCGATCCTGTTATGTGATTAGCTAGCGAGATCAGTCTATGTGACACTTGATTCGTATTTGAGTTGCTAGTTTTCCTGTATTGTACTATTTGCTTCTGTGACCTCTTTTCTTGTACTCTGTTATTTACTGCTTTTATTATTGTTATGTGCTCAGTAGGCCCTTAAAGCTTACTGGGTAATGGTTGCTTCGGCAACTTGTACTCATATTACACTTACACATGTGCAGATCCGAGTATAGGTTCCTGTTAGTGATATACAGATAATTTTTCCTTTAGATCTTATTCACATAGGAGATTCAGGATGAGTTTGACATCCATCTTGTTCCTTCTTCTCTTTGGACTTATCTTTTTTTTTAATCTCCATTGTATTTTGGAGACATCTTTATACTACACTTACTTCAGTTTTATCATTTCTATACTTAGTGGTTAGTTTGACACTGATACTGGATTTTGGATAGACTATGTTACTGTTTAAGACTTCTGCTTATTATTATTAACTTGATTTCTTTGAAATATATTCGCATTTAATGTAGTAGTCCTCCGCCTCGTCGTCGGACTACGGGGTTTGGTTCTCCTACTTGTGGTATAGTAAGTGCCATCATGATCCATGAAATTGGGTTGTGACAATTTAGTATCAGAGCTTAGGTTCATCGATGTAAATGTACAAAACCAATATCTAGTAGAGTCCTGCGGATCGGAGCGGAGACGTCCGTTGCTCATCTTCGGGAGGCTATACTGACATTTAGGAAAACTGACTCTTTCTTTTGAATCTTGTATCATGTGTATATCCTTGAAGGTTTCTTGAAGTTCTCACTCATTGTCATCACTCTTTTGCAGATGTCGTACATTTGTTCAACCACAGTGAAGAGGATAGCTGAGGCACCATCCTAAGTGCCTGCTCCAGCTACTACTGTAGAAGTTCCACCAGTTCCTGCAGCACCTATTGTGGCACTAGCTGCGGCACAGATAGCAAAACTTATTCCCACCTCTATTGCAGCACGGCCTCCAGGTATTTACAGTATGTTGTAGTAGGTACTTAGTGCCTTTAGAGGCCCTCCTACAGATGGGACACAACCAGTAGTCCCGATAGCTCAGCCTACAGTGCAAACAGTGTCCACTACATTTTTGGTATTGACTCCTGTTCCTATTAAGGTTTTGCCAATGCTTACCATTGCTCCTGCTGTTGAGTTACATTCAACCATGTCAGACATGGAGCAGAAGCTCCTGACTCGATTTTTGAGGTTGGATCCCCTCATATTCACTGGAACATCGGGTGAGGACGCCCATAAATTTTTGGTTGAGTGTGAAGAGAGGTTAGCCAACATGGGAGTGTTACAGACCCATGGTGTGGCATTCACTACCTATCAGATGCGTGGTGCGGTAAAGAAGTGGTGGCAGACATTGTTAGTTTGCAGACCTACCAGTTCATCACAGCTAACTTGGGTTGAATTCTATGAGGAAGCTTATTTCCAAAGCCGAGAGAGAGTGCCTGAGGGAAGAGTTTTCCAAGTTAGAGCAGGGAGCCATATCTGTGGCGAAGTACGAGGCTAGTTTCTATCAGCTATTAGTTTATGGGGTTGAGTTTATGCCGACAGAGGCAGAGAGAGTCTGCAGGTTTTCTTATGGGTTGAGGGATAGGCTCTGTGAGGTGGAAGCATTATTGGTTTCTGATGGTCGTCCATTCCAGGCTATAGTTGATCATGCTAATTCTATGGAAGCCCTCTATCGTGAGTCGCGTCAGCGTAACGAGAAGAGACAACGAAATCAGAGAGGTTATAGTGGGTCCCATTTTGGGGGCAGTGGGAAATTTCATCAGCCGCAGGGCCAGTCTAGTAGGCTGGTGCAGGCATCACTCCAGGTTTCATCTCCATCGCCTGCACAGTTTTCTCTAAGATGGCTCTTAGCAGGGTGGACAAATGGGTTTTGGTAGAAAAGCCAGACAGAGTGGGCCATCTAGGCCGTGTTTTGAGTGTGGACTTATAGGCCATTATGCTAGAGTTTGTCCTCAGAAGGGAGTTGTTCAGCCTGATCCAATAGCTGCACAACCGGTGAGAGCAGTGCCTCTGCTGGTTAGAGGTGGGGCATAGGATGGTCATAGAGGTGGTGGCTAGCGTGGTAGGGGCAGTGGTTGTGGTGGTGGTCAACATGGCGGTGATCACCAACTTTTTACTATTCCTGCTAGACCAGAGGCTAGATGCAGTGATTACAAGTTTGATTTCTCTGTGTTCCATATCCGTGTCAGTCTTATTTGACCCTTGGTCTACATGTTCTTATGTATCGTCTTATTTTACACCCATTTTAGGGTTACCCAGTGATATGATATCTGTGTCTATGCATGTTGCTACCCCTATAGGTGATTCTTTAGTAGTGGATCGGATGATCCGATCTTGTATGATTTTTATTGGCGGATTAAACACATGGGATGGGTTGATGTTACTAGACATGGTAGACTTTTATGTTACTCTTGGTATGGATTGGTTGTCTCCACATCGTGTGGTTTTAGATTGTTATGCCAAGAATGTCACCTTAGCGGTACCAGGTTCACCTCCGATTTTGTGGTAGGCTTCTAGTAGCCGCGGACGACAGACTTTATTTCATGCCTTCAGGCTAGGTGACTAGTAGGGAGGGGGTGTTTGCATATTTAGCATATATTCGTGATATTCGGGTTGACACCCATACTCCTTGAGTCTGTTCCTATTGTTTTTGAGCTTGTTAATGTATTTACGATTGACCTACCAAGCCTACCACCAGAGTAAGAAATTGATTTTTCTATTGACTTAGAGCCAGGCACTAAGCCCATTTTTTTACTCCTTATCGTATGGCTCCTGCTGAGTTAAGGGAGCTGAAGGTTCATCTTCATAATTTGCTTGATAAGGGTTTTGTTCTTTCCAGTGTGTCACCTTAAGGTGCACCAGTTCTTTTTACAAAAAAGAAATATGGTACCATCAAAATGTGTATTGACTATCGGTAGCTAAATAAAGTTACTGTGAAAAATAGATATGATGACTTGTTTGATCAGTTTCAGGGAGCAGCAGTGTTCTCTAAGATTGATTTGAGGTCTGGTTACCATCAGCTCCACATTCATACAGAGAATATTCCTAAGATAGCTTTTAAGATCCGTTATGACCACTATGAGTTCTTGGTTATGTCTTTTGGGTTGACTAA
>JBDJHY010180043.1:0-12109 GCA_039654485.1 Withania somnifera
AATTTTTGTTATATCCGAGTTTAATATAGTATTTCTTGTTCCTTGTATTATTCTACCCCGTAATTATTGTTCATCCATTGAATTACTCCATTTAAATCCATAAAGCATGAATCTTTGCCCCTTCCAATGAAATCTATTCCAAACTGATTTAAAGCCTTTCCTTTGCCCGAATTGTGCTCATTTTTGGAGCAAGGGTTCCTGGTGTTTCTTAGGACCCCGTGGAGAAGTTTGTTTTCAATTTTGATGAGCGGGGGCCACAGTCGCATTTTAGGCCCAGTCCGGAACATAGCACAATTTATATTGTTAGACTAGTATTGATATATAGAATACTATTTTACAAGTTTCATAGAAATTAGAGTTCATTTGATATCAATTAGAGTAACATTTGCAAGTTTGCAGCACTTTATCGTCGAACGACAGGTAGGCTCTGTGGCGCTATCTCTGGGTTTATAGCTTTAATAATTGTACTAAATAGAATCTGCGAGTTGGGTATCTAGGTGGTTATAGTAACCTAGGACAGTTCTTTTTTCCTTTCCTTATTGCTACCTATTTTGGTATCCGGATTAATATGGTGTCTGTAACTTAGGATTTGTCCAGTAATACCTGTACAGGGCTAGAGGTGGTTTGTCATTTCATTTATATATATATACTTTTTGATATATTGTGCATGTATTATACGAGAGGATGGGTCGTAGGCTCCATTGAGATTGCATTGGGGCTAGGCCAGTATCACTACATGATTGTTGAGCCGTGAAGGCTAGACACTGATTTTTGTAATGATAACGGATAATGGCATAAACTAATAACTTGGAATATTCTAATAATAATATAAATTAAAGGCCTTTTTAACTATTTTATACTTGGTGGTGTATCGAGCACCCGGCTCTACTATTTGTACTTTATTTAGCCGAGGATTTACACCCTGGCATTGAAAAATATGATCTGACTAATTAATTCTGGGACTTATTTCTGACTACTTTCGGCAGTGAGTACAACCGCTGGCACTTAAGTCCTTCATCGTACGTAAATAAGTACAGTTTTTTGACACTTATCATACTTATTGGCTTGGACACTTTGATGATACCTGTTCCATTGATGATATTGGTGATACCAATATATTGAGGCATTGGACGCCATGAATTGTTGAGTACGGGTTGATGATACCATTGTTATGAGGCATTGAATGCCATATTTGATACTTGTGAGGCTTATGGTATGGGTGTGAGATAATGATGATGCTAGATTTTATACGTGGTGGGCGTACCTCCATGGACCTTGCCTCCGGGATTCGGCAACGCAGAGGGGAGGCATAGGGTGGAATAAGGCTATAATGGGAACACTTAGGGTAGCCTTCCATGGATTTTTCCTGTTGGGCCTATGGGTACTGGAGGAGAAACATACACAGAAGTAGTTATTTAATGGTGTGTATTTACTTTTCTGCACTTGTTTTCTTCAGTGTACCCCTGGTCGTATGGGAGCATGTTTACCTTGTACGTTGCATTCCTTATGGGTGATTCATAGTATTTATATGTTTATTTCATTACTTTAATTACTTTTTTGTTGATATTACTGATTATTGGATAGTTTTGGTTACGTGGGTTATTGTGCGTTGTGTCATCTTATTAGTCTTTCCTGTCTTATTTAAGGTTACCGGTATACCATCCATATTCTCTTCCTATCTTCTATTTGACTCCTGATGTTTTTACTACTATTATTCACATATATTTCTTCAAGGATTCTAGGTACGTCTTCCTTCATTACCTGAAATCCTATTATGTGATTAGCTAGTGATGACTTGTTCTACTTGTTACTTGATTCCTATCTAAGTAACTAGCTTCCATGATATACTGTTTTTTCTGTGACCCTACTTATTGTCTTTCATTATTTACTGCTTTATTATTATTATGTGCCTAGTGGGCACTCGAAGCCTACTATGTATGGGTTGCTTCGACAGCTTGTACTCAAACTATACTTGCCCATGTGTAGATCTGAGTACAGATGCCCGACCGTGAATCACAGACCGTTGTTCGTGCTGACCCTTTTTCTTTCAGAGATTCAGGGTGAGCTTGGCGTCCAGCTTTGTCACTCTTATTTTCAGTATTGGGCTGATCTCCTTGTGCTTTCGAAGATACCTCAACATTATACTTATATTTCATATTCTATACTTAGAGGTTTTGTGCTACACTGACTACAGGGTTTTGGGTATTTTCCATTCATTGTAATTCTTCTACATTGAGTATTTTTACTTTCCTTTATATTTATTTATTATACTTGTGATATCCGTTTTTGTTATAGTAGTTCTTTGCTTCGTCTTCAGAATACAGGGTTGGTTTTCGTATTGGTGGTATAGTAGGTGCCATATGATCCGAGAAATTGGGTCATGACACAGACAAGGGTCACGGAGTCGACCTAATATTCCACACCAAAGGATGCTATCTATCATGGTTATACAAGTTATATACTAGGTGTAAGCTATAGAAACCTACATGCGTCCAACAAAATGCAGTTGCCACACATGGGAATCAACTCATCTACTGTACAATGGCTTCGAAAGGATTCGAAACTAGAAAAATTAAGCATCTACACTCAATATGGTTCTACTAGTATATATTATAATGAATTCATGACTCAGCCAAAAATTGGATCTAAAATAGGCCCACGAGACCCGCTAACCAGCATCCGAAACGAAAGTCACAAAAGAGTTATTGAAAATACCAGGAACTCATGCTCAGAAAATAAGCATAACTTGAGTAAGAATTGGACGTGGAAATACGCGGAGAAGATGGTGCAAAAATATACATAATTAATGAGTAAATATGGAGAATCTACGTACCACAACTAAGAGGAAAATGATCACCAAGGCGGAATACACCTCACAATGCACCAAACCAAATCAAATCTAATAATCCTGTAGGAATCAAGAATTAACAACAATGAACAAGAATCTACAAGAGGTTTAATGGAGGAAATTTCCATGGAAAAGGAGAATTAAGACAGAATTACTTACCACAAAGACGGCGAAATTCACGGATCGAACCAAGAGACACTTTACCATAATTGGGATATGATTTCCAGTAAATTTAAAATCTTAGAGAGAAGTTTATAAGGAAAAGAAATGGTGTAAAATGGCTGACATATTTAGGAAAGGTCTATTCATAGGCCTGGCACAATGCAGTGCGATCGCACTAGGGGGCACAATCACATTAAATGGCCACTACCAGAGGAACGCGATCGCACTAGGTGGATGCAATCACGTCTAAGGGGGACTTTAGGGACTTAGCACTATCATGATAATGCATCACGATCTCTCTAAAGTATGAATATGGAATCCCGCATTGTCAGCTCACCAAGAACGCGATGGTGCAAAAGAAAGCCGCAAAGATTGGCGTTGGAATTCCACGATCGCACCAAAAGAAAAACTTGTATAGTAGAGAAATCCTAGAACCTCAGTATGAGTGTGCTAAAGTATAGAAGGACAACCTGATGCTTTAATGCACCAGAAACCAACAACACTTAGACTTTTCGAACAAGTATCAAGGCCACTCGATTCCCCATGCACGCAAACGAATAGTAAGTATCAGAAATAACATTCCAGATCCAACGATACACTCAAAATTCCAGTATGGAAAAATCTGTACCAAGTCAATCCTTATCACTGAAGTTCCTAAAATTCACCCTATGCCCCAAAATCAACCTGGACACCTCGGGAAGCGAACACTTCCTAACCCAAACTTTGATATTTTAGGACTTAAAGTGCAGTTGGATTTCTTATCTAATGCTCCGATCATCGAGTGCTGAACAAAGTCAAACATTCAGTTGTCAGCCAACTGTTATCTCATCAAATGAGATAAATTCTCACTAAAAGTTCCTAGACCTGAACTAAGAGTCCACCTGAACCAAAATTTACATTCTAGAGCTAACAAAACTATCATAATTCAATTCTGATTTTATCTTGAAGGAATGTCAACTAAAGTCAATAATTACCCAGGCTCAGGCTCTAAAATAAAAAAAGTTAGATAACTCTCAACCAAACCACCAGGAAAGAAAATTACCAGTCCCAGTAGGCTATGAATGACCTAGGACAACTACCAAAATGCTCTAGAATGTAAAAAACATGCAAAACATAAAAATAATTGTAAGGGTCATTATAATTCCGAAAGATGATTTTCAAGATTAAAACGTTGGATTGGTTGTAAATTAATGTTATATCATTTTTCGTTAATTATTTCATGATTTTTCCTTTAAATCTTAGTTTTTTAAGTCCAAATTTAAGGATTTTTTCTAAACTTTGAAGTTGAATTTGGGGTTTTGAAGATTGATTTTTATTCAATTTTTTTTATAAAATATCATATTTAGATTCTCTAAATCATGGGTTACATATTTCTAAAATGAAATTCTAGATTTACCCTTAAGGCTTGGTTTGACTTTATTGTTGAATTTTTAGGCCCGTTTCTGTAATATGATAATATGGGTATCATTAGTCTTTTTCCATATGGGTAATTAATTTCTTATCATGTTTTTCCATTTTAGAGGCTTTAAAAAAGTTCAAAACTTGAGTTTTATTTATTTGACTTTAATTTTAAGATAAGTTGAGGTTCTATAACTCTTTATCCCAGTGTATAGGCTTATGTGCAACATGTTTTACTTGTTTTTTATAAAAGGAGAAGTAGAGATTGATAGATACCCTTTTAAATAAGATGAAAATCATTTATATTGGACTAGGTCTACTTTTTATGGGATAAAATCGAAATAAGTTACTAAAGAAAGCAAACTTGGTGGTTTTTGTTACTATTGCTGGTTTAAGATGAGATTCAAACTTGGGTCCTATGTTTGATCATTTTATTGAGTTATTAAGAGGTCTTGATATTCATGTTGAGATTTCCATGTAGGGGCTTGTTTTAATACTTTATCTATTTTGATACCCATGAAAGGGACTAGTTTTTGGTATGTTACCTGTTGTGATACCTGTAAAGGGGCCATGTGTTGACTCTTACATTATATCCTTGCATATTATACAATGTACAATCTACTATTTTTTTATGATATTACTAGTGTATCATGATTTTTATTTGGATACTATGACACTAGATAGGATATGATACAGTTATAAGATGATATATTACCTAGTCTTGTCAGTCCGTTGAGGTTTCTTCCAAGGGTACAAGGTGACAAGTTTCTTAGTCTTGCCTACTTACTGAGATTCAGGGAAAGAGGTAATGGGAGGTGCATGGATTATCTATCCCCCATGAGTCCTCACTATACGAACTGGAAGTGGGTGCGTACAAAAGGATAGACATGCATAATAATGATTGGTATTTCTTTGTATTACATATGGCTTCCTCATTTCACTCATTGATTCTATTTGTTGATTGAGTTATTTGATGATTCAGTGTCACTTATATGCTTCCAATTTAGATTATCTAAGGTTGTATTATAGATGACTTACTTGAGTTATATGATATTATCTGATCTGGATATTATTATCGATTGATATTTTCTGAGTGTGGCAGTTGTTCTAGGTGTTGTATAGTTGTAGCTATTCTTCAATATTGATCTCGTGATTTCATTAAGGATTGTTCATGCCACGACCATATTTCTCAGGTAATGATTGCACCTATTAATCCTACCTGCAGGTAAACTAACCCGCAGCCCAAAACGATAACTAACTGGCTATAACCAAAAATAAAGGGGATATAAGGGATTGGTAAGCAACATGTGGAAAGAAAGTAAAAGAAAGTAGAATGGAAAAGAAATAGAAGCTAAAAATATACCACAAAACCCAAATCTCATGACTTGGTATCACAATATGGAGCTACTACAATAATTAGAGTGCAAAGGTGCAAAAGAAAAGACAAAAGGATATGAAGCAGGTAAACTCCAGTTGCCAAGAGCTCACCTTACTTCTCTAAGTACTCCAAAAGTTATTCATGAGAGTATGCATCATGGAGATGACTCGTACTAGGATTTTCAATAAGGAATATGAAGAAGTATAGTATGAGTACCAAATAATGGGTACCCAATAGGCACCACAGGCCGACCGGGTGCATATAAGACATAAATGTTATAATAAGAAAATAAAAGAAGAATAGATCAAAGAGAGAGCAATAAACAACAAGAATAGGTTAAGCTAGCTACAATCGAATAAGGAGCTACAGAAATACAAGTAAATAGTGCTAGCTACGAGAAGTAATAAAAGATCTCAGATAAAATTTCAGAGAACATACATGAGTCCTCGCAACAAAAATAGAAAAATTAAAGTAACAGAATATGAGGTGTACCAGTAATCTCAATAATAAGAAAGAAAAGCAGTAGCTACACATAAATAATCATCTAAAAGAACTCATAATGTAAGGATGATCATAAAGAACAACAAGATATCTACTAATAGTGCATAAGTAACAAATAAACTACTTATAACCCTGATAAGCTCCCATAAGCCTGAGAATTACATCCCAGTGAAAAAAAAATATCCCCAAAAGCATAAAGGGTACAACCAATAATCAGCAAACAAGGATGGAACCATGTAGTATGATATGAAATGTCAGGTGCTACTATATGCTCCTTCTCCAGAACTAGGGCTCACAAAGGTAGGACCGTAGGAGTCCGTGATCATATACCTCTCCTCTTCCATATATCCCTCCTCCAACGCTACAACCTAGATTGACAAGGCCTATGGAGGTCCACAATCGAAATCAACTCTCACATGTCTTAATACAAGTGCCCAAACTCCTTCTGAAGCAAAAACCAATGATATATCAATATCCAATACTCGAGCCAAGGTCGAGTCTAATATCATCAACATTCCAATATCCAATGTTAGGATCAAGATCAAGATAAAAATAAGTAAAAATAGTACATTGGGTGTCCTATCTCAGATCAAGACTAAAACAAGTTTAAAAAATATATTTTTTAGCCTTTATTTCCAAAAATCCAATAGATAACCAGTTTTATGAATTTTTTTTAAAAAATAATCTGTAAAACGAGCCCTTAGGGCCATGATAATCTAAAATCACTAGAAACAAGACCTAGGTCCTGAAATAGCTAAAAACTAATGCAATTAAAGCACTTTTATGCTCGTGCTACATGAATATATAACCAATAGTACAGCCAATCAACTACCCCTGTTTATGCTCAAGAAACATCAAGCATAGCAATATCCATTGCCTAGACCAAATCCCAAGGTAAAGTCCATTAGCTAGTTTATATTATGGTCGAAAACACTGTCCAAGGCCACTAAATGGCCACGGCTAAGCAATACCAAGGTTTACTATAATAGTTAAATAGGGAAGTGAGAAAAAGCGGGAATAAAAGAGAGGATAGGGATAATGGTATACCAACCTATAAAAACTAGCCCAAGGAATATCTAATTATCACAATTATGTTAAATATATACTTAGTCTAAGATCACTAAGTCGTAGCCTACCTAGCATCAAAAGAAAGCATCTAAAAAGCCATGCCTCAGCCCGTACTACACCAAAAAGCTCCAACAAAAGGTCTAACTATTAAAACAATAACCTACAGTCAATACGAGCTCATCCATATCCATCACAAGAAAAATGAGTCTAAGACAAAATTCAGGGTAAAAATGCGTCCACAAGGCCCACTTACTAGAACCAAAAACAAACTATGCTCGGGGCCCCAAGAGAGGCTGGGAACACATGCTCAAGATGCAAGAATAATTGAAAAAGATATATGGCTCCAAAATAGCCCCAAAAGATAGAGAAAAAAGGTGAAGAAAGTTTATAAGAAATTTGAATTAAAGATGAGAAACTCATGAATTAAATAGAGAAATTGTAAACATAATGCAACTATGAGTTGTAAAAGCTCACAAATAACCCGGCATAGCAGTCAACTTCAAGGAATTAACCAAAAATCATGACAGGAGAAAGTGTAGAAATTAACCATAGAAGCTTGAGAATTTGAAGAAGGAACTTACCGCTACTGCACTGAGGCATGAATGGTTGGTTAGTGCCATCAACTCTCCCAGGGTATGATTATTCTAGTCTACTAGCCAAACATTAGTGCCATCAGTGTTGGCGTAGAGCAATCATGTTAAATAGCTGAGGGTTGCACTAGCTACAGAAAACTAGCAAAACTCAATATTTTTAAAAGTATCCAATGGAACCTTGGAATTCTTTCGGAACCTGATGAATATAAACATATACGATACCAACTTATAAACGATATTTAGAACTCATCAAAATCAATAAAAATGACCATTCGAGGTCATTTCGCTGAAATACTGACCAAAGTCAGCACTGGGCCAAAAATAAAATTTCCAATTGGTACTTAAAATGAGCTCGGCTCACCCAAGAATCTAAACAAAGGCCTACCTAACCTTAACTAGACATTCCAAAGTTGATGGGATTATTAGATTTTTAATCCAATGCTTCGATCATCAGAAGTTCACCCAAGTAAATCTTCAAACTCCAAACTAGTTGTTATCTCATCTAATAGGATAAAACACACCAAAAGCTCCTAGTCCCAAAACAAGGGTCCATCTAGAACAAAATCTACAATTCATAGCTAAAGAAACTGTTAAAATTTGATTATGGTCTCATCTTCAAGGAATGTTGACAAAAGTCAATGATTTTTCTAAGTTAAGGCTCTAGATTAGAAACACTGAGATAAAACTCAAATTAACTACTAGGAATCGAATTACTAGTCCTAGTAGGTAAAAAATGACCTAGGAAGACTACAGGAAAGCTCTAAAGTACAAAAAAAGCATAAAAAATGAGAAAATCAAAAGGTTCATTACATTATCCACTACTAAAAGGACTTTTATCCCTGAAATTCAAGAGAAAATAGGTACCTAAAGGATCAAATAGCTACAGATACTGGTCCCTTATCTCACTTTCGGTCTACAAAGTAGTCTCCTCAACCGGGAAGTGCCTCTATTGAACCTTCACCATAGAAATCTCCCTAGTCCTCAATCTCCTGATATCCTTGGATAAAATTTCTATTGCCTCCTCCACCAAATCTAAACTCTCATACAACTAAACTAAATCCCACCAGATAACATGGGATTCATCTAGAATATACCGACACAACATCACTACATGGAAAACCATATGAATAGCTAAAAAGGCTGGAGGTAGATCCAACTAATAAGAAGCATCACCAACACACTGAAGAATATCAAATGGCCCAATGCACCTAGGGTTAAGCTTTCCTATTCTAGTGAATCTCATTATGTCGTTTATGAGTGATACCCAAAAAACACACGAACTCCAACATTAAACTCCAAGGCATGAAGCCTACAATTCATATTTATCTTATGCCTACTTTGTACTACTCAAAGCCTATCCTAGATCACCTAAACCCTATCTAAAGAATCATGCAACAAGTCTATGCTCTTAGATCTAGCCTCAAAACCAACAAAACATGTCACTGGAGACCTACACTGCCTACCATACAAATCGTCAAAAAGGGACACGAAGGTAAATTTAAGACAACCACTACACACTATAGGAAGAATAAATTGGTGGGAATTATGCAGACTTAGTTAGCCTATCTATAATGACTAAAATCAAATCAAACCCCTAAACAGTGAGCATTAAACCAACTATGAAATCCATGGTCACTCGCTTACACTTTCATTCAAGAATAGGTAATCTCTTCATTAATCCACCAGGTCTCATGTGCTCAAATTTTACCTGCTGACAATTCAAACAATGAGAAACAAACTCCACTACATCTCTTTTCATACCACTCCACCAGTAAAACTACTTTAAGTATCTATATATCTTAGTTGCACCTGAGTGAATGGAATAGCTAGAGTAGTGGGTGTAATGACTCTTATGGTTATCTGTTTTTATGTGTTTTATCATATTCTAGAGCATTTTGATAGCTTTGCTAGGTCATTTATGACATTTTTGGACCGATAGGACAGTACCCTATAGGTTCGATTAAGGGTTATCTCATTTTTTCTACCTTAAATATTAAACTTAGGTAAGGTAATCATTGACTTTAGTCAATATTCCTTCAAGACGAACTCAAAATCAAATCTAGACAGTTTTTTAGCTTTAGAACGTGGATTTTGGTCTAGTTGGACTCTTGGTTTGGGTCTAGGAGCTTTCGGTGCGATTTTATCTCATCTAATGGGATAAAAAATTATCAGAGTTGAAAATTTAACTTCGATTAAATTTCTATGATTGGAGCCTCGAGCTCAAGATTTGATAGTTCCATCAGCTCCGAAATGCCGAATTTTAGTTAGGTAGGCCTTACTTTGGTCCCTTGAGTTGTTTGTTTAAATTTGCGATGATGTCTAATTCAAAGCTCGAGTTGCCAGTTTTATTGTAAAAGCCTGCGAAACTCGAAAGTTTTAGTTTTTAATTCGTATTTGAAAAGTATACAAATATTTTTCTATTTTTTCTTAAATATTCTAAGTCTTCATTGAACTATGAAATATTTATCTATGTTATTTTATAACGAGTTCTATAATGTATTAGTACTTTAATGAAACAGTAGGTATAGATACTATAAAAAAAATTACAAGGCAAGTATTATTAGAGATAATTTTTTTTATCAATTATTGTATATTCTAATATTTGTTTTAATATAATGCGTTAGTTGCATTGGTGCTACATTATTTAAGTTAAGAAATGGGAAATGGAAAACTTCCACTATTTCTTCTATATGTCATCCTTTTTCTCTTCATCATTGTCTTATTTGTGTCCCAAAAATCAAGCTCTTGTTCTTCTAGAATTCAACAAGAAGAATGGTGAATGTAGTGGTCTTTATCCTAAAATACTTTGATGGAATAGGAGCGTAGATTGTTGCTTATGGGAAGGAGTCAGTTGTGATGAGACAAGGAGGCAAGTGATTGAGCTTGACCTCAGTTGTAGTCAACTTCAAGGCATGTTCTCTTTCAATAGTTGCATCTTCCAACTCGAAAGGCTTGATTTATCTATGAATAATTTTTCCCAATAAAAAATTCCACATTTGACCCATCTTGATCTATCAAATTCAAGATTCACAGGTCAAATATCTTCTAATCTTTTCAAGTTAAATTCTCTTCATATCGTCGACTACTCAAATGGTTTTAGACTTGAACCATATGATTTTCAAACTTGGCCCAACTAAGAGAGCTTGTATTTTACTCGGTTAGCATCTCTTCGGTCATTCCTCAAAATATCTCTTTCTTATTTGACAACTTTGCGGCTTCCACAAACAAAATCAGATGGGAGTTTTTCACCTGACTACATCTTTCATCCAATTCCTTCTGATGTTAGTGGATTTCAAACCCTAAAATTCCTTTTGTTGTCATCACTAAACTTAAATGGGACAATACCATCGTCCCTTCCACCACTTTAGTGGCAAAATTGAGGAGTTCAAATCCGAAAAATTGTTTTGGATTGATTTAGGAAAGTCCTATCCCGAAGTCACTCCTCAACCAAACTCGCTTGATGTTTCTCAACCTTTCGTTAAATAATTTTAGTGACAATCTAGAATTTAGCATGTTTTCAAACATGAGCATACTTGGTACACTTGATCTTTCAGATAATAGTTTCTCATGGACTAACGGGAATCAAGTCAACTCCAATTTGCTTCAAGGGTCACTACCTATTCCACCAAGTTCTATAGAGAACTACTTCATATCACATAATAAGCTTAGTGGACATATCCCTTCAACTATTTGCAATCTAAAATTTCTGAGAACTATAGATTTGGCAAGTAAAAGTTTGGAGGAAGCAATCCCACCTTGTTTTGGTAACATGAGCACAATAGAGGTTTTAGATTTGCGCCACAATAATCTTAGTGGAGCAATTCGAACAAACTTTAGTGTTGGAAATCTACCCAGAGGCTTTAATTTACGAGGAAATAAGTTAGAGGGAAAACTCCCACGTTCTTTGATAAATAGCAAGCGATTGGAAGTTCTTGATTTAGGAACAATGAGTTAGGAGTATACAAATGTGGTTGGGAACTCTACCAAATTTGATGGTCTTGAGGTTGAGATTTATATACGTTAGCATTAACTAATACCCTATTCCACCTTCTACCTCTTATAAAATTATATATAAATTTACTTAAAAGTTATGCAAACATTAATTATGTAAAGTTACTATAACATAACCAAACACCGTATAAAATTAATAAATGAATAACT
>JBDJHY010180062.1:0-12108 GCA_039654485.1 Withania somnifera
GACCATTGTTGAGAGACTTAAGGTTTTGAGTTATTTTTGCCTTAATAAGAAGAGTGTTTTCTTAATTGTGTTACAAAACATTGATTCGTTGAGTTCTATACTCCTCTTGTTCTTCTTCCCCTTCCTTTATCCCCCTTACCAAAAGCTTTGAGAATTTTGCAAAGAGCTGCTATGCATTGCCGAACCACTTCTCTCTTGACTACTCAAAATAACTTGTTCTTACCTTCCAACCACTTGTAGAATGCAGGTAAGGTTGAGGTCATTTCTCAGATTCCATGAGTTCTTGAAGCTACAAAATGAAATTGAAAACAGTACGAGACAAGAGGATATTAACATGGTTGGTAGAGTTGACCTTTATCTCTCTATGTTTCCTTTGGACTATTTCATTGCAGATATATTTGAGAAATTTCATATTATGAACTTTAGTTAATTCAACAAACAACTGACAAAAAGTTTATTTTCAGAGAGCTGAAAGAAACAAATGCGTGCAAAAATCACGTGTTGTATTGGATTGATGGGTGAAAAAGCTTATACAAAGTTTGACGGCCTATCATAAAAATCTCAAGGAGAAGCTGGATTACGAAGGACATAATTGGAACTCTGTTGCACCAGTAAACAACTTCTTTTTGGAGAAGTTTAAGGTAAAATTATACTAATTATCATTTCACTAATGAACTTTGTACAATAAAAATTAATGTAGTGTCATGTCATGTATTATTTTTCTTTTGTTCATAAACAAAAAAGATTGTAATGGGATACTGCAATTAAAAGTCCCATAAAGCATATATGTTTATGAGCATATGTACAGAACGAGAATCCCAGCGCCTGTCTAACCACTTATCAAGTTCTAATACTTTGTTGAATCAAGTTTTTGTGAATAACCTTGCCTTCCCATATTTGGAGCAGATAGTGTTTGAATCTTTTGCTTATAGATGTGTGTTGCTATTCAAGGAATGGATCATATCAAGTTGGATGTTGCCAAATTGGCATACACTAACCATATGTTCTTTTGGTGTAAAAGTCCGTACCTCGCTATGCACGAGTACCTCATGGAAAAGGACATAACCATTGTCTTAAATATCAAGAGGACACTTTTGGAGCGTATGGCCTGCTGTACGGGAAGCTAAATAGTAATTTCAATAGATCATTTCTCATCTAAAAAATTGGGATACTGTGACCTGTTCCATGTTGAGAAGTTATTTGAAGAGCATGGCACTACTGGACAGAGGGGAAAGAAGCTTCGATGAAGACTCTAATGTACTTTAAAAGCTGTCCAAAGCCACTAGGGTGCACTGTAAGCCTGTCATCAATTACCACAACTACAGTAATAATATAATTATTGTCTTGCTAAGTTCTAAATATACACTTGACAACTTGAGCTTACATAAATGTCAATCAAGTCAAGTTGAATAGTGTTCTTGCTATGAAAGCTGGCGAAACTATACTGATTGATAGTATTGTAGTGGAAGGGGAATATGATGCGAATGAGAAAAATTTGACAGGCGAGTCACTTCCAGCTTCTAAAAAGATTCGATGGTCTGGGATGGAAATACAAATCTAAATGGTAAGATAGTATTCATTCATACTTCTAGTTTCAATTAGTAGAAAGTCGAGTATTCTTTTGTTAATTGAATTTGCTCCTCTCCTTAGGCTATATTAGTGTCAAAACTATAGCTCTGGCTGAAGACTGTGCGATGGCTAGTGTGGCGAAGCTTGTGAAAGATGCTCAACACAAGAAGTAAAAAACTCAAAGATATATTGAAAAATGTGCTAAGTATTACACACCAGGTTAGTGAATCTAGAACTGTACCACATCAAGTCATAAAGCGCATGTATTACATCAACTTCTATCTTGTTACTTAATATGTCTTGTAGGTCCTAATCACAGTCACTCACATATTAAAATAAGGCAAAAAGTTCATAGAAATTTTTTTGAGGAAAAGATACAAGCCTCCTTACTTGTCATGTTATTTGCACGTGTACTCATTACTTTTGGATTTAGTTTCTTAACACAGTCAAAATATTGTTTTGCTAACAGAATAGATCTCAGTTTAATGTTTCAGGATGTTGGTGATTTGTTGATATTTTACCTTCATACTGCAGCTAAAACTATTTTTCACGGAAGTGACTTTTGCTAAGCCAAAAAGTAGTGGAAAATCTAGCACAGATGATTAGATAATATCTTCTACCTTGTTCATATGGAAAATTTTCCAGGAAATTCTAAGATAGGTTAGTAGAAAAGGTTCCCCGGTTGTTTTCACAGAAATATTTAGGTATTTATGGCTTTCTATTGTCTTAAAAATTTTCTCCAGGTTTTGTACATAGGTACCTTTTGCTCATCTTATTTCTATGAATTAATGGAAGGTGTTAAGGTATTATTCACCGTCAATGAGGCTTATTAAATGCAAACTAAAATAAACTTTTGACTTGTATAGCTGTGATCAAGAAGGATTTATTAAAGCGTGTAGTGCCGTTCCAATAGTAGACTTTTATTATTTAAGGCCAAGTATATTATGCCCAACCCCCCCCCCCCCATATTCCTTTGGAAGTATTAGTCTTGGCTATTAAGGACCTTATTTATCATATTTTATAGGTATTGAAGATGAAGAAAGGGAAGACAAAAGCAGCAAAACCTTACTTGAAGATATTGGAATTGATGGTCAACTTTAGAGTTCTAGGAATCTTTTGCTAGCTATTAAAGATTTTGAAATTTAGCTTATGAAAATTATTGTAAACATAAATACGCTATGTGCCTTTGGATTTAAACATTGTTTTTTCTAGATAGCTATTATAGCTTGTTCGGCGATTTGAATTATGACTTTATGAAAAATTTCATTTTGTGATTTAATTTAACTTGAAGTGTATTATAATTTACAGTCAGTTATTATATTCTATTGCGGAAGCTTCTAAATAAATTGTTGCCATAGGTCTTAGAAGCTATTCCAAAAAGTCATATGGTAACGGTTGAAGACCGGTGCAATAAGTCTTAAAATCTGTTTCAAAAGGTTATCAATAATGATTGAAAATCATTTCGATTGGCTTAGAAGCTGTTCCAAAAGGTTATACGGAAATAATTGAAAAATGTTTCAATAGGTATTAGAAGTCGTTCCAAAAGATTATATGGCAAAGGTTGAAAACCGTTGCTATTAACTAAAATATGTGTTGTGACTGATCGAGTAAATAACCATTTCTATAGCTACATTGTAATAACACATGAAAACCGTTGCATAAACCATTGCTATAGAGCTATTGCTAGGTGACCGTATGTGTGAGATTCTAATTCGTTGCTATAGCTCTATAGCAATGGTTTTCCTATCTACTGTAACGGTTTTGGATGCGTTTCCGTAGGCCTAATTTATGGTAGTGAATCATGAACAAAATCATAAATAATCTTGTTTTCTATAATCAATTTACAAAACAATAGGAAAATCATGAACAACATATCAATTTATAAAATAGAGATCAAACCCTAGCCCTTAACACACGAGATTATATATATAATGAAAGGAACTTTGGGCATGGAAATGGAAGGATTCCACCATTGAATATCCCCAGTACCTAGTATGGGGAATTTCCTTGAAGAAGAAGGCCAATGGAAGAACTTGGTTGGAACCCGAGATCGAGGATGAGATTAAAGATTTGAGTTCTTGAAAAACTTAAATTGATTTTCTTGAAAAATCTTGAATTGCATGGTGGAATCTTGTTAGAAATTCATCGCTAAAAATTTGGAATAACTAATATTACATTGAAGTACATGGAAGAAATGTATCTTGATGTTAGAGGAAGAGGAGAGGAGAGAAAACCAATTTAAGGTTTAAGAGAATGGAAAAAGAGTGGGAAAAATTGGGGAATGGACTTCAGTAATGTTTTACCATTGGGTTATATCCTTGTATGTGGCCGCATACAATGGGTAAGGGGTTCACAATGGGGTCATAAACAGGAGAAGAAAGCAGTTTAGTACCAATGAAAACTCAAACTGGACAACTGAGACATCTGAAGAAATGCTAAAGGACTAATGTAAATCAAAAGGTTGGCTCAATAATTACTAGCATGATCTTGACACAAGCAGCTGATCATGACATATTCAACCACAAAATTTGGTCTAACTAGAATTTATTGCTGCCTTCCAGTTCTAATATGTCTAAGGATTTGGGAGCTACCAATTCTTAGATTTTTGGGATCAAAACAGATCCATGCATATGGTGCCATTTCAACCAACAACTCTTGAAATATACATAGGGAAATAGGTGCAAAAGTTAGCTTTAGCTCCCAGGAGTTGCAAGATTTCAATGTGCATAAAAAAGGTGGCTCCAAAGATCCAAACATAGAACCCTCAGCTGGTTTTAGTGAATCTAATTAGACCTGTAATCAGAAATATATTCACTCTTATTAATATTTGTTCTCCACTAACTGTACAATAGCAAGACACTCTCATATATATATCTGTACAAAAAAAACCCCACTTTGTGAACACTCCATTATGTATAAAGGTGAAATATATAACTGTAGAAAAAGAAATGTGGCACCAGAGATTCTAGGTCTCTTCCTATCAAAATCTGAAAATATAGACAATCCTACCCTGGCCTAGAGAGCTAAGCGGTAGGCCAACGGCAAGTGTCAAAAGAAAAGAGAAGAGAGATGAAGACAAGAAATAGAAGAAGAACATCAAAATGCATAACAGAAAGTAACACCCCAGAACCTGCTATCATGGATGTAGAGCATCTATATAAATAATAATATAAAAATACTATCCTCAATGGGCAAAAACTACAAGGTATCCATCTTGGATCAAGACTAGGACAATTCTGTACAAAAGAGAACCGATCAACAAGAACGCCAACTGCTAACCATATCTCCGAACAGCACTGGTCTATCCCACATGATTATGCTAGCCCTACTGACTCACACTAGGACCTATATCACAAAAATATACAGAAGTGTAGCTTGAATATCAAAAACAAAGGGTACCTAGTAGGCATCACAGGCTGACGGGGAAAAAGTAAGCATATAAAGGTAAAGTGAAATCAAATAATAAGAAATGAGGGAGTAATTATAGAATCAACTAACAAATACAAGATAAGGTCAACTATCAAGGTATAACATAGAAGACCTGAGCCACAAGAAGATCATGACCAGCATGACATGTATCTAGAACTCCGATATAATCAGTGCAATAAAAGACCATATAGAGGAATACAAGATCAACGACAGCTAATCTATCAACAAATAAATTGTAGGAAGTAACCAGTATCCTTATAAAGACAAAAAACAAGGCCTAGATAGAAACAAGACCTACCGGTAGCCCATACTACCGGCAGGTACAACTAGGTACACAAGACCAGACACTCCAGTAAGCTCAAAGAGTACATACAAGTGCAAAGAAATACAATGCAAAGGGGCATAAAAAATAAATGTGTTCCAATAGTAACCCCGCACGCTCCTCCTCAGGCAGAATTACCTGTTAGACAGGACCTAGGGATGAGTCAAACCATATACCATTACTCCGCCATATACCCCTCCCCCGGGCTGTGCATCATGCCCCAGGCACAACGTCCAAAACTCAGGTTTAGCCCGTATATCGTATCTCAGCATAAAATCCCAACTATCACATGCATACATTAGCAGAAAATACCATGATAGAATAAGAAAATAACTCTATACTGCCCGACGGTCGTGGAAAGGTATATAATAAAAGTTAAAAAATTCTTGGTGATATTATTAATAAAAATCAAGTGTTTTTATAATATTCTAGCCATGACTCCCAATTGCTTGTCAACAACCCAATAATCATGCATGCTCATCAAAAACCATAAAACAATAGTCTAGATTGGCTCTAAAGCCACTAGCTAAGTCCGAAGGATAGATGCTAAGCTCTAATCACTAGTATAATCCCATATACAACCTCAACTACATTCCATAGACAACATGAAACATACAAAAAAGACCTTATATCCCAAGGTTATATATACGAGCAAAAGGCTAGCAAGATAGGCCATAGGCCAACATAATAACAGTAAGGAGGCTCCGAACTAGAAACCAAGACCTTGACTGGAAATTTACCAAACATATATATCACTAAATACCCAGTCTAAAAGAAGTAAGTCATAGCCTGCCTGGATTCCAACACTGTCCTCGAGAAGTGTGCCGAGACAACCAAAAATAACAAACAAACTCGGAATTGCATGAATCTAGTAAAAACGTAACCCACATGTCAAGAGACATAAAATAAGGCCCACATTGCTATATAAATAGTAGGGTTAAAATTCAAACTAAAAATGGCTCTGTGAACCCTCACAACTCAGAAAAGTACAATACTTATACCAACACATAGAGCACTACTCATAGATCATGTGGTAAAAAATTCGCCTCAAACCTGCAGAAGATGATGAAGAAATAAGCCCGAAAAGTTTATGTATTATGAAATAAATTATAAATAAAAAACAAAAATCAAAGAAATACCCAGTAAAAACGATCGATTAACGATCACAAAAGAAGTCCCAAGCTCCCCCAACCAAAAACCATAACCCAAGCCCGCAGTACAGATAAAGAATTCAAGAACACATAAGAATTTTGGAGAAAATTATGAAAAATTTGGCCGAGAATATGACCTTGATAATAAGGTAGGATAGTTAAAATAGGCTCATTATAAAATGATTACACCTTTTTAAGTATACCAAAATTAGAAGAATAATATTTCTAATAAGATCTACCCACTTAAAATAATAAAAATTTCAACTCGATTTGACCCGCTATCTATGGTAAAAATATTAATAGCTTAACACTTTTTATAAAATGATAAGGTATGGTATTAGATTATTTCAATGGACTATTTCATAAATTTTTCAATAATTTAGAAAGATGTTAAAAATATATCTTTTATTTTTATTAAAAAAAAGGACATATTTATTATTTATAATAAAATAATTTAATTTAACAATACAACACCGCAACTGAAAGCCACGAAATTCAAACCAAGGTTCCCTCTTGTAATGACCCTTACAGTTATTTTTGTGCATTACGTGATGTGTTTGTATTCTAGAGCTTTCCAGTAGCTTTCCCAAGTTATTTATAACTTGCTGGAACCGATATTTTGATTTTCCTGGAGGCTCAGTTGAGATTTATCTCACTTTTACCTATTTTAGAGAATAAAACTAAGTACTCGTTGACTTTAGTCAACTTTCCTTCTAGACGAGCCCGTAAAAAAATTTCAATAATTTCATCAGCTTCGGAATGTCGAATAAAGTCTAGATGGACCTTAAGTTCATGTTTCAGGGTTTTTGTATTGAGTTTGTGATAAATTGTGGTTTTTCATTTAATTTAAGGCCTAATTTCGAGTTTGGAAGGCCTTTTGGTGTTCTGAGTGTTGGAATAGAATTCTGATGCTTCCATTGGCTCTAAAATAGTGAGTTTAGACTAGTGAGAGTATTGGTTAGCTTACTAGAGTTGTCATTGTGTTTTTGAAGTGTTTAATGGAATTTTGAGTATTTTAGGCTTAAAGATTGACTTGGTCAACATTTTATAGAAATGATCCCGTATCTCGATATTGAATACGCCATCGAGTTTAGAATGTCTTTTTAGGTGTGTGCATAGTTTGTTTGCGTAAATTACTCGGAACGCATTTCGAGTTGTGATTTGAAATTTAGCTTTTTGCTAACAAAACTTGTATTCGCGATCATGGAACGTTTCTAAGCGATCTCTATACCTTCCAACTTTCCTTCTACACAATTGCGTCCTTGAATCACGTAATCGCGAAGTATTATCCCTGTGACTCATGGCGATCACGATGTTTTCTACCGAGATCGCGATATGTCCCCGTGTCACCCTTAAACGCAATTGTGTATCCTTAGCAATGCGACCATGAATCATCAATAGTCCTACATTCAATGTGATCACGATACATTCTTCCATGATTACGATGACCAAATCATTTTATTATGTGATCGCGACATAATTTCACACTATCTGATAAGTAAGTACTGGCAGTATAAATATTTCCTACACGACATTCATTTCGTTCCATAGAAAACCCCTTTATGTTTTCTCTATATTTTTGCATGTAATTCATCCAAAATGCTCAGAAAAGGCTGAGGAAAAATTCCTAAGGTTTTTCTTTCGATTTCCCACTATTAGTAAGTCTTCTTCTCAGTTTTAATCCTTGAAAGTTAGAGATTTTCCCCATTAATGGACCCAATCGTGAAAACGGTGAATTCTTAAATTATTTCATATATTATTGGATTTTTTTTTTTTTTTGGAAAAAGATCACATTTTATTTTCACGAGAAATCGAATTAAACAATATTCCTACGAACTTGAAATGCTTTAATATTAATAGACCAACCAAAAACTATGAAACTTAAATATATTTATTAAGTTAAACACCTATTAAATATGTGATTTTAAGATGTTTATTAAGCTAAATACTTATTAAAAATGTGATCAATTCGATATTGATCCATCATTAATCAACATTCTTAATTTTTCTCTTCTTCGGATGAAGACGGCTTTGGTGGATGCATGAAAGGCCATGGATGAGGAAATCTATGACGAAAACCACCAACTGGCATTGGAGGATGAACAAATGGCGATGGACGTGGATGAAAACGGAACCATGGATGAAAACCAAACCATGGGTACCACCAATCTAGTCCCTTATCAGTTTGTGCAACAGTATTTTCATCAGTTTGTACAGTAACACTTTCATCATCTTTCTCTCCTTCGGATGTAGAAGGTTTTGGTGGATGCATGAAGGGCCATGGATGAGGAAATCTGCCACGAAAATCACCAGCTGGCATTGGTGGGTGAACAAATGGCCATGGATGTGGTTGAAAACGAAACCATGGATGAAAACGAAACCAAGAATGCCACCAATCTAATCCCTTATCAGCTTGTGTAGTAGCAGTTTCAAAGGATGAATCAAAATTTTCATTTGCAGAACATAAATTAACAAGCATGCAAATGCAAATGACAAAAGTAACAAAACATTTTTTGTTTGCCATAATAGTTAGAAATGGTAAAGAATATTTTCTTTTTGCACGGGATGGAGCAACTTCTCATTTAGCTCTAGTCTATAGGCTATTATATACAACATCAAAAATAAGATCCTAAGAGTCATTCAGTAGTTAACAGATATCCACAACAAAGCCAATTTTTTTAGGTGGTCCAAATTTACATACATATCCAAAAAAGTGCATTTTTAAAAATTTTAAACAAAAACTGCCTACAAATTACAAACTAGACCCTCTACTTATACGCATACAGAGACACAAAAAGGAAACTCAACAAGATGAACGTGTCGGTTAAACTAATGATAGATAACACTTGTGGTAAAAGAACGACGAGAAGAAAAACCTGCAAGTGGGTAGAATGCCCCACCCCTAAAAGAAATTCGGTTCACAGTCCCTGATGTACCATTATAAAAACCAAACTAGACATCAAGGGATAAAGAAAAACCTACAACTCTCTAGGAGTTGGGATATAATCCAATGATATAGGGTACCCCAACAGATCATCCCATATAACAAAAGTTTTGTCAGGAAGCACCATTGTAGTACTCTACTAAAATACCGGGCTTAATGGAACTCGTAGGTTCTAGTGGTGGCTCACCAATTCAAACCTCTATCTGTGGTGGTAAGGGTGGCCTAATCATAGGAGAACTCTTGGATACTCCAATTTTGTGGGCAACAACATGACTAAACAACCTCTCTTTATGCTCATGAAAAGTCTTCAGTGACTCTTTACAAGCTCTCTCCTTATCCAAATGTTTTCTCTTGACAAAGTTAGTTGGATCCTCGATCACTAGGTTTGTGGCCTTTATTTATCTACTGCACGAACAACCTGTGGTCCTGATAGTTGAAATGGAGTACTCATCCTACACAGGGATGCAAACAAGTCTTATGGGGCAAGGGATGGTGCATGTGACCTAGCCATAAAAGTCATCTCTATATTGATTGTAGCTATCTTATGTCATACATATTGCATATTCGGAGTATCTAACACATCAAATCTAGATGAAGTCTAAGCCTCGAGGCTAATAACCCTTTTTTTTTATCATATCCAACTTCTTATGAATATCTCTGTTGTATTTTTTTAAGAATATCTTGGTATTCTTACTCCATAATAGGAGTCATACTCACTACCATCTAATACAGGAAGGCCTCAACATCCTACAACCTAGCTACCAACTCAATCAAGAATCTATTTGTCATTTTGATATCTCTATTATCCAATTCCTAATACCTAGGTACTACATATTCAGGTGGTGCAACAAACTAGAGCATGATAGAGGCCTTGTGCGTATAAAAAATTTGAAGTTCATACTCAAAACTCTCAAACTCCAGAGTTGTAGTAGTGACAATCTTGGAGAAAACATTCTTCTTGACTAAAGTGGAAAGCGGGAACTAGCCCAAAGGTGGAATTGCTACTAAAGATCAGGCTCAGATATGATGACACCAATGTGAAGCCATTGAATCAATAGTGGGGCATGGGGCCGACTAATTGGTCTTTTTCTTCTGCTATAAGTAAGCTATGTAATGCTCTATTACGATGAATAGGATTATTAGGATCCTTAATCTACACAATGTCTTACGCTGTCTGTAGCATATTATTCCTATCTAACCCTTTGACAATTGGAAATTAATTCCCAACTATAAGTTCTTGAATTAGGACTGAATAAGAATAGGTCTTCACATCGTCCATAGTTCTGTCCAAGAGCTCCCCCAAAATAAATTAGCCCTCAATAATGCAAGCAATCATTATCAAATACTCCCATCTCAAAGTATTATAATTATCTATCAGCATCAACCATAGGCATAGAATCAACCACAAACATTTCACCAAAAAGCTCAGCAACCCCTTATTAATAATTCCATGATCAGTAAAATGATGGAGAATTAGTGCAAACCCTTGATATATTCTTTATAATCCTGGTAAACACCTCATCTTGGTACCCCAAATCCTTCATCCTCTATCTATCTCAATCCTATCCCACGATATGATATAAATCCTTATGCCCCTCATGTCCTATAGTATCAAGCTCAATCTAAAAAACTTTATGCACAACTAAACCATCCTACTACCTTCAAGGCCTAATCATTCTCAACATTATCTCCGACCTCCTAAGACTAGGCCGACACCCCATAAAAATTATCCCTCTCGGCCTTCTCGGGATGAGCTAAAGAATCAAGCTAGTCATGTAGACCTATCTTGATCCCTGTACAAAAGGCAATCTAGACCTAGTTTGGCATGCCGAATGTGAAGTGCGTCTCACTTAATATACCTCTACATTCTCACTATATTGTGGGTTTTCTGCATCATGATCAAAATAAGAGGTGTTCAGATGGTATTTTTCCTGGCTTTCTTTGTACGTGGTTTGACCATTATATTTTTTCAAAAACTCAGCATCACAAGAGGTTAGTCTTGAAATAAAAATTGAAATTAAAATATAAAATTTTCACAAATTAAAGTTTATTTGGGCAGAGACTTGTACGGTCCGTCCCGGTATGGGACGGGTCATACTGAGGCTTATACGACCTAGGGGTTTAAAATTTATTTCTGATGTTTTCCACTAGGGACATGGTACGGTCTATCTCATTGTGGTATGATCTATCCCCCCCATACATGGAAAATTTCTTAGTTTTAATTTTTAATTAATTTTTTGGTTGTCGTGCACCGAATCTGCTTCGTATTGAGTTTACGCATTTTTGGTTTGATTACCAACTCAACTTTGGAATACATAATGGGTTTATTGTATCACAATCCTCGGTATAAAATATATAAGAAAACACAATCATTAAGTTTTCAATGTGATACACGACCATCATGCTTACAAATTTCAAATCATCAGGCTACTCAGACATTTATTAGTACAAAAATTGGAATAATTTCATTGGTTTGGGTAGCATTAAGAACAACAAAGGCATCTGTTCGACATACAATAAAGTTGTAATGGCCGCAGCCTTAGAGATTGAATGGCACATGTGCAATGTCACGACCTGATTTCATGAATCATGATGACACCTGCTATACCACTAGTAGGAGAACTAAACCCAGTAGTCCATAGCCAAATTGGAGGATACTACACTACATGCGGAATAATAACTAGTTATACGAA
>JBDJHY010180081.1:0-12108 GCA_039654485.1 Withania somnifera
ATAATGAAAATTTGGGATTTTAGGTATTTATATTAGTGCCAAGGGTCAACACTAGCCAACACCATTGGCACTAAATGGAAGAAAATACAATAGCACAATCGGTGCTTAAGAGTTCGATTGCACTAAAGAGAGAGGGCAGGGATAAGGGTTGATGGTGCCACTGAGTGCAATTGTGCCAAAGACTAGCTAGGACAACTAGCACTGTCAGCACCGATGGAGTCATTTGCACTAAATGGAGGCAAATAAAATTGGCGAGATCTCACTACCACACAGTGATTGCGCTGAAAAATTTAAATTACACCAGATTTCAGAAAACCTGTAACTTTTTAAAAGAAGGAATTGGGTCACTGAGCCCAAACAGAGTCTGCTACATATGAACCAATATGCAAACTACAAGTGTTCTGGACTCAATAATGCAGAAAAAATCTCGATCTTAGGTCATTTCAATGAAATATTGACCAAAATCAACACTATGCCAAAATAACCAGCTTTCTAATCGAGTACTCAAAATGTGCCATTTGGCCAAAATCCTGAACAAATAACTCACCTAGCACAAACTCAACATTTCAGAGCTGATTGTGTAGTCATATTTTAATCCAAGGCTACAATCACAAAATAGCCACCTAAGCTCTATTTAAGAAACACAAAGCACATAAAACACGCAAAATCACATAAACTCAAGCTTCTAGACTCGAACCAAGAGGCCATCTAAACCAAAATCTACAATCCAGATCTAACGGGACTTTCAAAATTCTGTTCTAAGTTTGTTTTTACCAAAAATTGACTAAAGACATTGATTTTAATATAAAAGGCTCTAAAATAGGGAACCGTACATAACAACTAAACTAACTACCTGCGAAATAAACTACCAATTTTGATAAGTCTCAAATAATTTAAGGCTACTACAGGAAATTTCTAAGATGCAAGAAATTGTGAAAACTTAAAAATGACTGTAAGGGTCATTACACTCTAAGATTGGTCTTAAGGTTTGGATATCACCAATTGAAAATATAGGTAGAGGATGTTCTGAAGACTATATTTTGGGTTTATGTTTGATTGGTGTCTTTTGGGTTTATGTTTGATTGGTGGCTTCATGAACTTGATGAATAAAATCTTTACTTCATATTTGAACTTATTTGTAATTATTTTTATCAATGATATATTGAGCTATGCTAAAAATAAGAAAGATCATGAGGAGCATTTGAGAATTATGTTGGGATTATTGAAGGAGAAGAGCCTTTATGCCAAATTCACCAAGTATGAGTTTTGGCATAATTTGGTGTCCTTTTTGGGACATATAGTTTCAATGGAGTAGGTTATGGTAGACCCTCAAAATATTAAAGCAGTGAAGAGTTGGCCATGACCCACTAATATGTCTGAAATGAGTAATTTTATTGGCCTTACAAGCTATTGTCATCACTTAGTCAAAGATTTTATATTTTGTATAACTTAACTAAACAAGTTGACCTAAAAGAATGTTCCTTTTGTTTGGTAAAATGAGAATGAAGAGATCTTTCAAAAGCTCAAGTTATTGTTGATTACTGTACCTATCCTAACCTTGCCTGTAGAACGTAAAAACTTTATTGTTAATTGCAATTAATTGTAATGCTTCTTATTTCAATTTGGTTGCAGTGCTGACGTAGGAGAAGAATGTGATTGCCTATTGTTGACACCTAATTTTTACCTTTCCTTATTTGATCAATTTTTAAGCTTTTGAACTCTAAAGGGCTAGGTTTGCAAATTTAGAAGTTATTTGGTTTGAATAGGTCATAAAAGGTTTATTCAAAAAATGTATATATGTGCATTTAATGTATAATGTATATATATAATTTTAAACTGAAATTGGTCCAATTGCAAACATTAAATCAAAATTGGCTATGTGTCTATTTTTGCAAAATATCAATTAAATTGAGTCAAGTTAGTCAATCTTATGCCATGATTCATTTTTTGCAAAACTAATTATTTGAACTATTTTATTTAGCTCAATTAAGTGATTGAAACTTTGATCATTAATTTTGAATTGACCTTATTATCTAAATGATTTGGCTGATTAATTCAACACCCCTTTTGATCCAATTCATTGGGTCCTAATTCAATCCATAATCAGACTATTTCAAGACCAAATACTTACCAAATCCTAAACAATATTCCTCCCTTCATGTGTCCCACGCCCCGAATGAAAAAACAAAAAAGTCATCATGTGTCTAGTCATCCCACTACTCTTCCCTTTCTCTCTCTTCGTACCCAGAAGAAGAACAAGAGAAAAAATTTCAATTTTTTAGTATCAAATGACTTTGAAACCCCTTAATTTCTTCAATAAATGACTAGGGAGCCTTGGATTCCCTTAACAATGTCAAAATTCCAACGTTTCTTATTGTTGTTGTGCGAGATAAGTAAGTGTTCTTGTACATAATGGTTATCTCATTTCTCTAGATTCTCATCTATTCGAGCTATTAATTATGCATTTTAGGTACCCTTATTGTGCGAATTTTATTAGTGGATTTGGAATCCCCATTTTGAAATTCATGATTAAATCCCTAACTGATTCATTCCCATTCCCATAAATGTGTGTTGTGATATTACCACCTGGTGGCTTATCTATTTAGGCTTTGGGATTTTTCATCCCTATTTTCCCTCTCTTTAAACCATAATTTGTTCCCTATTTAAACCCTTTTATGGGATGAGTTTTAGGGAGATTCTTTAGTTAAGAGTGGTATTTAGTTATAGATTGAAAGAACAGTGAGTGTTCTTAAATAGAATTAGGGTCTTAACAGAATTTTGAGGCAACTGGGTTGGTCATTTACTTAGGTCTAAACTACAAATTCATACAAAAGAAAGGTAAAATTTTAATGATTCTTAGTCCCTACGTTACTTTTTAAGGAACGTTCCTTGCCACTAATTGAGGTATTATGAAGAGAGAGGTATAATTTCCATCTAGATGTTCTTAAAATAGTAGAACTCAACTCAAGCTTGCTTGAATCCCAGTTCCTGTACTAAAACATGTGTATACTCATTCCTCTGCTTATTTTTACACTATTTTTGATGAATAATATATATGTGTTTACATGTGGTTTTTAGATGTCTAATGCATGTACATACTTATTTAAGTGAGAACCTGATTGTTTCTCTTGTTTTTATTTGATTTTCGATCAAAGCTAATTCTAGCCACACTATTTGTTCGAAAAGCTTTCACCTTTTCTTGTTGTGATTAAGTGGTGTAGATGAGTGTTTTGAATTCTTGATCGTAGTTCATTATTTGAAAAAATGTGGATGTATGTATTCCATGATAATTGATGTTACTTACTATTCTGATGATAAATTAGTACGTTTAAGAGGGAATAAAGTGGGTTAAGGGTTGCTCTTGATGAATTCTTGTACTTACTGAATGTTGTTTGTGTTTAGTTGCTCTAAAACAGGAGGTTCTTCACCCTTTAGTTATTTTTAACCTAGTTTAAATGAGTGGCATTGTGCTAATTGTTTTTACCTGTTGTTTAGGGCCATAAACACTCATGTCGAAGTAAAAACATTGAGTTGGTTGGTGTTTTTATTGCTTAATCTTTGCCACTATTTGAAGTATGTTTAGAAATACCCTTTTTTCTCCATAAAATGCTCACTCATTGTTGTTTGAATTTGTTGCCAGTTCTGTTTGCTGTTTGAAATGTAGTAACAAGTATGTTTAAATGTGAGATCATAGGAATTAGCTAGAAAATAGAACATTTTTCATGATAAAATCACTAGATAGCAGCATGTTTAGGATATGGTTGCTCACAGTCCATATTTCATGTCAAAAAGGTAATCTTTATGGACTGGTGCACTGAAGGATATGGTTTGTTACTATAGAAAGGTCTTACAATTAATGATTTATTAGAGGTAACGTCTTAACAATATGTTGATTATAATGGATGAGATTTGTTTAAGGTAGTCACTTTTTGATTCGTAAGATTGTTTTGCATATGCAATTTCCAGCAATTGATTTGATTAATTGACCATTAATCTTTATATTTTTCCTTTGCATGAACCTCTTCTTCGAGTCAAACGTAGACTCCCCCTCTTTACATTCTTCATCTAGTTAAATCACTATCAGAGTTCGAAAAGGAGTAAAGGTAGCAAGGAAGCATTTATGGAAATATAGGCCAAGAACCTATGATGATGAAACACACTAGCATCCTTGTAACGGGCTAAGTTTTCTCTAAAATTGCATAAAAATGCATAAGGTAGTAGCAGCAGATTGGTATAGGTCAAGAGGCCCAAATAGACTAGGACGGGTGGAGAATGGGCTCTGAAGTCTAATGCATTTGATAGTCTCAGAAATGGTCCTTAAAGCCCAACTTTTAAATTCATTTTTCGAACAAATAAATAAAAAATTCAGAAAGTAAAGACAAGGAATCTTTTTTGAAAATCGGTAAAACACCTATGCTTTAGGAAACTTAAAGTGCATGAGTAGAACTACCTAACTCATGACTTGGAGTTGGTTGAATTTTTATTTTTTCTTAAGTTATGGAGGCATTAATTACATAGGGTTAAGCGAGAAGTGTATATAGACCATCACAGCTTAAAGTAAGTATTCACTCAGAAAAACTTAAATTTGAGGTAAAGAAGGTGGATGGTAAAGGATTATGATATCATTATTTTACACCATATGGGGTAAGGCCAATGTGGCCTATGATGCATTCATTATAAAGGTGGGAAGCATGGGATGTTTATCCCATTTACATGATTCGGGATGCCTTTTGGCTAGAGAGAACCACACTTTGGCTAATGACTTTATGAGGATGGAGGTCACTGTGAAAGAAAGATTTTTGGTTTTTGTAGAGGCAAGATCTTCTTTCCTTTAAAATATCAAAGTAATTTCCTGATGAGAAGTTATGTTAAATTTATGATAGGGTCATTCTCGTTGAATCCAAGCACACGGTGATAGATGATAAAGGGGTATTGCAAATTAAAGGGCATGTATGTGTGCCCTGAGTTGATGATTTGGTCCCTTCAATTATTGAAAAGGCCCATATTTCTAAGTATTCTATTCATCTAGGTAAAATCAAGATGTACAGCGGCCTTAAGCAGGATCATTGGTGGGCTTGGATAAAGATAGACATTGTTGAATTTGTGGCTAAGTGTCAGAATTTCCAACAAGTTAAGTATGATCATCAAAGGCATGGTGGTGTGTTATAGAGGATGCTTATTCATAAATGTAAGTGGGAGAGAATAGCCATGTATTTTTTGGTGGGTATTCTAGGACCTTAATGAAGTTAGATTTGATCTAGGTCATTAGTGATCGATTGACTAAGTCTGCATACTTTGTTCTGGATCAACCAAACTGTAATGCAACCAAGTTAGCTGAGACTTATATTATGGTAGTGTGGAAGTATGGAATTCCTATATTCACTATTTTAGATAGAGGTACCCAATTTACTTCTCATTTTTAAAGGAAGTTGCAAGAAGAATTAGGTACTAGTTTGGATTTGAGTACACCATTTCATCAAATTGATGGATAGTTTGAGAGGACCATTCAAGTATTAAAGGATATGCTTCGGGTATATGTGGTAGACTTTGGAGCCAATGGGGAAAAGTTTCTACCATTGACTGATTTCTCTTATAATAATACCTACCAGACCATCATTATTACCATGACCTTTTTAAGGTGTTTTATGGGAGTCATTGTAGATCTTTCAAAGATTAGTTTGCTACTTTTAAGGCAAAGGCTTGAAGTATCAACATCTTGAGAGAGTCTATGGAGAAATTTAAGTTCATTCAAAAAACTCTTTATAGCACAAAGCAAGGAAAAATAGTATGTAGATAAGAAGGTAAGGGATGTATATTTTGAGAAAGTGAGAAAATATTGCTCAAGGTTTCAACCATAAAGGGTGTGATGAGATTTGAAAAAAGGGAAACCTTAGAGAACGGTACATTGGTTCATTTAAGTTTTTGGAGTGCATGAGGCTCGTCGATTATAGGTTCAATTTACCCCTAAATTTATCTGGTGTTCATCTTATGTTTCATGTTTAGATTCTCTAGAATTATCATGGCACCAGTGATTATATTATAAAGAGAGATTTGTGTTATTGGATAAGAATCTATCTTTCGAAGAAGAGTCGGTAGCGGTGATTAACAGGGATGTTCATAAAAGATCCAAAGAAATTTCCATGGTGAAGTCTTTGGAGGAACTACCTTATTGAGGAGGTCTCTTGGAAGACCAAGGCCGATATGCGGGGGAGATATCCACATCTTCTCATCAATTCAGGTACCCCTTCTTACCCTTACTTTTCTTTTGACCATTCAGGGACTAATGGTGGATAAATTGGTATCTGCTTTAACAATCCATTCCATCATTATGTAGTGATATAATGCCTAAGTTACCAAGTAAATAAAACCCCTAAGTTGAGAGTTAGAAAAATCTCAGGACGGGGTAGCCTTAGCTAGATTTTAGTCATATAAGCCTTAAGAATGGTGATGGTCTTGTGATTTAGAATTGCTGTGATTAGTGTTGAGTTATGGATAGCACATGAGTGAGATTTTCATATAACTTTTTGGATTTAAATTTGTGTTTCAAGAACTTTGATTAAGGGATTTACCGTGCTAGGCTTGATTTTTTTTAATGCGTTGTAAAATGAGAAGGGAACCCAGTTTCACGATCTGACTATTTAAGTAGGAGCTGGACCACCATGATTGGCAGCTGGTTTCTATAGCAAAACTCTTGCCACAATAATATTTTTCTATAATGAAACTCATGATTATTCCTTTTCTTTTCTTAAGAAATGATTATTTTACCCTTTCGTATAGTTGCTTTATCTCATTTATTTTCCTTCGGTGTGGTTGGTTTGGAAAATAGAGTGTGAGGTCGGGTGTTTTTAGAATTTTTTATTTTGGAAGATTTGAGGTTTATATGGTTGATTTTAGCCATTATTTGAAGTTTTGAGTCTCTAAAT
The DNA here is from genome assembly GCA_039654485.1 of Withania somnifera. NCBI lineage: Eukaryota > Viridiplantae > Streptophyta > Magnoliopsida > Solanales > Solanaceae > Withania > Withania somnifera. Next base: position 6,924 of record JBDJHY010180081.1, read on the forward strand.
GAAATTCTAATAGTTCCATCAGCTCTAGAATATTGATATTAGCCTAGGAAGACCTTCGATTTAAGTTTTGAGGCCTTTGTGATAATTTTATGATTTTAGACGAGACAATTCAGAAGTCTAATCTAAGGTTAGACTTGGGTCACTATTTTGGGGTTAGAGTATTGAACTCCAAATTCCATCAATTCCATTGGTTTTAGAAAGTTTATTGTATATGAGAATGTTCATATGATATTTTAGGAGTTCGAGAGGTATTTTTGTCTTTTGATGGGAAGTTTCATTTAGAATTTCCCTTGATGAATATCAGGTTGAGGAGAATTTGCATCCGTTTTTTGATGTTTCATTTAGTCCATAATATAAAATATAGTATGGTTGCATATATGGTTTGTGTATATGTGAAATTCCGGAATCCTTAGGGTTCATTCAACGGAATTTAGTTTGATATTTTGTCATGATCCGAAAATAGACTTTTGATGGTGTCTACATCCTACCTGTAGACAAGCATAGCCCTGACCCAGAGTGTGAAACTATGCTCTGGGCTAGTATGAAGAACCAAAAGAAGAAGAGAAAGGTCATGAAAAGAAGAAAGAAAAGAGGAACACGAAAATACACATCCGAAAATAACTTTTCAAAACTTGGTATCATGGCTATAAAGTATCTATATACAAAACAATACAAATTGCAACCCATAATGGGGAAAAAAACTACAAACTAGCTATCTAGGATCCAACTAGAACAACTGCGACAATAGAAGGAAGACCAACTAGTCCGTATCTTCTGAAATGACACCAACTAGCATGCACGATCGCGTCCATCCTAATGACTCATGTACGGACTTGCATCACAAAAAAAGCAAAAGTGTAGCATGAGTACCAAAAACAAAGGGTACCTAATAGACATCATAGGCCGAACTGGAAAAAGCATGCATAAACAAGGTAAAGAGAGATCAAGGCAATAGGGTACTAGCACGTAATATACAACAAAAAAGGGTAACAGTTGTAATAGTTATTAAGTGTAATGAGGGATCAGCTATCTGTGTGTGCAACATCAGCTAACAAGTATGAAGGAAAATCACTATCACGATATAACATACCAAACCCGAGCCACAAGCAAATCATGTCCAAACGTGACATGTACCTGGAGCTCTAACATAACCAACACAACGAAGGGATAAAAAAAAGGAATACAGGGAATGTAACTACTGAACATAATAATTACTAAGAAAAGGAAAGTAATCAACAACATGGAAGTGTAGCCACCAAGACTAGTTAGAAACCAACATATTAACATATAAGTAACTCCACAGGACTTCCTCTGTAAGCCTCGAGGAGTGAATCCAAGTGTATAGGGATGCAATGCAAAGGGGTGTTGAAAAGTAGTGCTCGTATGCACCCTCCTCAGTTTATAATCTCGTAGTGGAGGGACAACAGAAGCTATACAATATACTTACCCCTCCTACTCAAGTATACCTCTCCCTCGGATGAACAACTGCTAACTCCGAAGGTAGGGATAATCTGGAAACCTCACCGATCCGCTCAGTAATCTCATATGGCCTAATAAACTTGGGGTTAAGCTTTTCCCTTCGACCAAATCTCGTAATGCCTGGAAGAAACCCGTAAGAATACCATGTCTCAAATATTAAGCTCCATTGGTCAAAGTCTACGGTCTACATAACTCTTTTGTTGACTCTATGCTATCCATAATCTATCTTGAATAATCCAAACTCTTGAAGTGGCATCTCGAAAAAAATCAGAAGCCTGAGGCAAGATCTCAACACTATTATACCAACCAATTGACGATCTAAACGTCTGCCATATAAAGCCTCAAATGGTGTCGTTTGAATGATGGATTATAGCTGTTGTTAAGGAGAACTCTGCCAAAGCCAAAATCCTGATCCCAGCTACTACCGAAATAAAAAACACAAGCCCGAAGCATATCCTAGACTACCTGAATAGTTCACTCAAACTGTCTATCTATTTATAGGTGAAAAGCCATACTCAGAGCTACCTCTATATCCATCTCACTTTGTACAGTCCTCCATAACTGGGAAATAGATTTGCATACGCCAGTATGATATGATAGAAACTAGCACCCCATGTAGATAAAAAATCTCCCCAACATAAAAGATAGCAAGTCTCTTGGCACCCCAAGAAGGTGAAGTTGGTAGAAAGTAGGGGATTTGGTCAATCGATCCATGATGACCCATATACAATCATGACTCGTGGAAGTACGAGGGAGTCCAGATATAAAATCTATAGTAACCCTTTCCCACTTTCACTCAAGAATAAAGAGTCGCTGTAACAGGCCACTTGGTCTACGGTGCTCGAATTTCACCTGCTGATAGTTCAAGTATCGAGAAATGAATATGGTAACATCAAATCTCACAAGCCACCATGGATAGTGTTGTCTCAAATCCCTGCATATCTTTGTGATGTTTGAATATATGGAGTATCTGGCAATGGGACTCATAAAAAATGGTCTGAATCAAATCATCCACCCTTGGAACACAAATACGATTGCCCATCCATAATACTACATTAGATTATAAGGATGCACTTTTGTAATCACCCCTTAGAACTAACTCTCGAATACAAATCAAGGATCTATCCTCGTACTATTGCTTTAGGATTTGATAAAACCCAGTAGATGTAGTCTCAACATGTGAAAGGACTCTGCCCGACTATGATATGTCAAATCAGACTAAATAGTTAGCCAAAGACTGAACATCTAGGGCTAACAGCCTTTCTGAAACTGAGATAGAAGCCAAACTACCCATACTAATAGCCTTCCAGATTAAGGCATCTGCAACCACATTCGGTCCACCTGGATGGTGTAGAATACTAATGTCATAGTCCTTCAAGAGCTCAACCTATCTACTCTTTCTAACATCAGATCCACTGGCTCAGTATATACTGTAGACTGTGGTGGTTGATAAAACTCTCAAAATGTACTCTGTTGAGGTAATGTCTTCAGGTTTTGAGTGCTAAAACTACCACCGCCAACTCAAAATCATGTGTAGGGTAGTTATGATCATGAACCTTCAACTAACGTGAAGCATATGCAATTAATCTATCCTGCTGCATCAGGACACACCCCAATTGATACCGGAGGACTCATAATAAATTATATGTGGCTGGCCCTCAACTGGAAGTGACCTTAATAGTGATGAAGTGAGAAACTACTTAAGCCTCAAAAAACTAAACTCACAATCCTCAGGCTATCAAAAAGGAGAATCCTTTCGGGTCAATCTAGTCATAAGAGTTGCTACAGATAAGAAACCCTATACGAATTGTCTATAATAACCGGCTAAGACCCAACAAAACTATGGACCTCTAAGGGAGTAGTGGGTCTAGGCCAATAAAGAATGGCTGAAACCTTCCCTCTATATATATTGATACCAACTGAAGATACAACATGACCCAAAAATGCGACAAAGTCTAATCAAAATGCATATTTCGAGAAATTTGCATAAAGCTGCTTAGTCCTCAAAGTCTAAAGTAAAACTTTCAAATGCTCCTTATGATGCTCCTGACTTCAAGAGTAAACCAGGATGTTATCAATGAACACAATTACAAAAGAATCCAGGTACAAGCTGGAAACTCTGGTTATAAGATTCATAAACATAGATGTAACATTAGCCAACCCAAACGACATAACCAGGAGCTCATATAATCCATACTGGGTCCAAAGAGTAGTCTTCAAAATGTCCCCATTTTGAATCTTTAACTGGTGATGACCCAACCTCCAATCAATCTTTGAGAACACTGTATCATCCTGAAGTTGATCAAAGAGGTCATCTATTTGAGGTAAAGAATACTTGTTCTTAATTGTAACCTTATCAACTGCATGTAGTCAACACACATACGCATAGTCCTGTGTTTCTTTTTCATAAATACCACTAGAGCACCCCATGGTGAAACACTAGGACAGATAAAGCCTCTGGCAATCAAATCCTGAAGCTGGTTACTGAGCTCCCAGAGCTTGACTAGAACCATACGATAAGGTGCAGTAGCAATGGGTCTAGTGCCCAGATCAATGTTTATAGAAAAATCGACAGCACGCATGGGCGGGAGGACAGGAAAATCATCAGAGAAATCATTAAGAAAATATCTAACAACAGGTATTACGTAGGGGAAGGAGGATCAACACTCACATCATGGGCATAAGATAAGTAAGCAGTACCACCCCTGGATAAGAATCTATTGGCTAACATACTAGATACCTTTGCCATCGGGGAGTGGCTAATAGGACCCTGCCACACCAATAGAGGTACACCGGGCACATATAAGGTCACGGTCTTGGAAAAACAATCCAGGACCGCATGGTGAGGGGATAACCAATCCATTCCTAAAATAACATCAAAATCAATCATGTCTAGAGCCACAAGATCAGCCTGAGTGTCTAACCCCTGTATAGTCACAACACAAGCCTGGTGAATCCGATCCACCACTATAGGCTCATCTACAGGAGTAGCCACACTCATTGGCACATGTAAAGTCTCACACAGAACACCCAAATGGGGAGAAAAATACACGGACACATAAGAGTATGTAGAACTATGGTCAAACTATGCCAAACTGTCTAGTGACAAACAAATAACATACCCATAACCACTGCATCAGAAGCCTTTGCCCAGGCTCTATCAAGTACGACATAAAATTGATGGTGCTTAGATCCCTGCTGATCTCCTTCTCTGTCCCCTCCTTTATTCCTCTGGGTCCTACCACAACCGCTTTTGTCGCTGTTTGACCGCCTCTAACTAATAGAGGTACTATCTGTAGAAGCTCTACGGCCTGAGCTACTGGATGAATGAGGTGATTTCATGGAAAATCTCTGGCATAGTGACCCATATCACTACACTCATAGATACCACGATCTCTACCTCGACAAAACCCATTAAGTAGGCCACCCAGGCATGACTTTGAACCCCAGTAGTTGTACCCCTGGTGGTCTGGCTACACTTACCTATCATGACCCAATTTCTAGAATCATGATGGAACCTACTATACCACCAGTAGGAGAACCAGACCCCGTAGACCGTAGCTGAAGCGGAGGACTACTACAATTAATGCAGAAGAATTAAAAAAGAAATAGTAAAGGTAATAAAGAATTGCAAAATACACCCAAGACCCGATGTCAATGTCAAACGAACCACTAGTATAGAACAATAAGGATGGAAAATATACAA
>JBDJHY010180099.1:0-12108 GCA_039654485.1 Withania somnifera
TTTCTGATATAGTTGAGTCCAATTTATTTTTATTTATTAGATTTAGCAACATCCTTTGAGTATTTGTCCTTAACTGATATCTATGATTAGTTGTTGCATGGTTAGTCTCATAAGTCTACTTTGGGTTCAAATAGTGTTTTGAGATATGGGGGTGGGATTTTTGTACCCATGGTTGAGGATTAGATTCATTTGATTCTTATTGAAGTCCACAGTTGCTATTATTCCATAAACCTAGTGCAACTAAGATATGCAGAGATTTAAGGTAGATTTACTGGTGGAATTGTATGATGAGAGATATAGATCTGTTTGTTTCTATGTGCTTTAACTATTAACATGTCAAGTTTGAGCACCAAAGACCGAGTGGATTGATGTAGATTCTTCCTATTCCCAAGTGTAAGTGGGAGCGGATTACAATGGATTTCATTTCAGTATTGCCTCAGACTCCTCATAGCCACGATTTGATTTGGGTATTGTTGACAGGTTGAATAAGTTCCCATACTTCATTCTGGTTCATACAATTTATAGTGCGGAAAAGTTAGCCTTTATCTATCATCAACAGGTGGTTTGATATCATGGAGTATCGGTTTCTATTATCTCTGGTCGTGGTATCTATTTTACCTCTCAATTTTGGAGAGTCGTTCAGTATGATATGGGTAATAAGGTTCATCTTAGCATAACATTTCACCCCTATTTAGACCGTTAGTCAAAGAGGACTATTCAGTTTATGGATTACATGTTGAGGGCTTGTGTTCTTGACTTTGGTGGTTCTTAGGATCAATACTTGGATTTTCAGTTTGCATATAACAACAACTACCATTCTAGTATTTAGATGGCTCTACTTGAGGTTGTTTATGGTAGGTGGTGTTGTTCTCCTATTGTTTCGTTTGATGGATTTGAGTCCAAATTAAAGAGTACTTATCCACTTTGGGATGCCTTGGATATGGTTTGATTGATTCGGGATAGACTTGTGGCTGCCTAGAGTAGGCTAAAGAGTTGTTCAGAATGCCATTGTGATCCCTTAGAGTTTAGTATGGGTTATTGTATGTTCATAAGAGTGTTTTCCCATGAAGGGTGAGATGAGGTTCGGAAAGAGGGTAAAGCTTAGTCCCAAAATATTGGCCCATTTGAGATTCTTGATAAGATTGATATTGTTGCTTATAAGTAAGCTTTGCCTCTTATATTTTTAGCAGTGAATAACCTGAGAAATCATGTCAGGACATGATACTACTAATGAGGAGGGACCCTACCCTAAGAAATGGATCCCCTAAAACTAAATCGGGAACCACTAAAGCTAACATGATGACATGGCCTCTTATTTTGACCCCCTTGAGACTCGCAAAATAAGCCTTCCCCGATGTGGTCATGCTATAACATGGCCTAGAATAACTGACCTTCTTCTATGACAATCTCAGTGGTCTCAAGGAGTTTGAGCCTTAGATCACAAGAAAATGGAAGATCCTCTCCAACTTTAGTCAGCATTAACATAGCACCATACATATAACTGATGAAAACGGGGCCTCATACTTAGAAACAATCATATATCCATGCAACATGTGATCCCTGATCCGCTCTGTATCATCACAAGAGACATAATTTGCCATTTAAGTATTATAAAACTAGCTATAAGTCATGGGATGCAAATAGGTTAGTCTATAAGTAACGTGAGATATCCACCACTACTTAGATAAACCACTCATCTGAAACACAATATAATCAAATCCATGCCTCTTGTGAACATGAGATCTCCACCACTACTTAGCTAAATGACTCATCTGAAACACAATATAATCAACTCCATGATCTCGACAATACCAAGATTATACAACCTCTTCTCACATCCATTGGTGAAATCATGAGCATTCTTCCCAAGAGACCCAAAACATTAGTAGATTCAATAGAAGAATCTACTCAATTACTTTTGATCCACCTCTATTATAGGTGGGCGTAAAGGTAAAGGATGAGATACAATAGGAACCAGAAGAACTTAGGATTGGAGAGCTGTAGAAAGAGGTTGTTCTCCCAAACCCTGAGTACCCTGGGCTTCCACCTAAGCAGATGTCTTGTCCCTATATAATTACTAAACCTAATCATACCCAGAAGCTAAAGCAAAATACCTTGGTTTTTCAATATTAAAACTAGTGTCAGTGCTGATACTAGCTCGACTAGAGCATGAACCATCCTTTGGCACAAAAGGTGGATGTTGAACCGGCACTAGCTTAGGCTCAAATTCTAGTCTAGAAAAGGTGATGTAGCTCTAGAAAGTGCCATAGTGCAGGCACGTCCTCAACCTAGGGTTTGTCCGCTAGCTCAGCCCTTAGTTGGAGCTCTAGCTGTTATAATAATAAGCTCACCATTGTCAGCTGTTGAAGACCTTGTATATTCCATATGTGGAAGAATGAACTTGAACAAATAAAGTTCTAATAGATGATCTAGGATACGATGTTTGACATAAAAGTTAAAAGTGAGTGATTTTCCTAAAGATGTCACCAACGCCTCCCAAAGATAGCATATGGGAATCTCCTTACCAATCAGTAAGACTCTTCTAGACATTATCTCATGTACTAATGATACCGGCGAACATAAGATATGATACCAAATTTTCATGACCCAATTTATCAGGTTATAGTGGAACTTACAACCCACCTTAGGAGAACCAACCCAAAAGATGTACAAAACTAAACACAATAAAAGAAAAAAAAATGTGAATGGAGAGATAAAAAGATAGGATATTAGAATCTCAAAACACACAAATCTAACAATCCCAAAACATGGTATCTAGTATAGTCACTATTAAGAAAGAGAAAAATGGAAATACCATGAAAGAGTAGTACAAGTTGTCCATGAACACATGAACAACAAAATAAATATAAAAGAGAAAAAGTTTGCTCGGTATGTTGAGATATCGATCTTACCTAGACGAATATTGGGTATCAGTAGCGATAACTCATACTTGGATCTACACAAAGAAAGATGCAGAAGTATAGTATGAGTATCAAAAAGCCAAACCAATCAGGAATCCAGTAGGCATTATAGTATGAATGAGTGCATATAAGAAACAAAGAAGTAAATAAATAGTTGGGAAACAAAATCAGTCATAGAGGCAAACACATAAAGTATATCATCAAGGAAAAACTATCTAAACAAGTCATTATACAAGTAGATAATTAGGTAAGCTAGTTATGATAATAGAGATTCAGATAAAAGGAGAAGAGGCATATGTAAGTCCATGCTCTAGTAACATATAAAACATCATTGCATATCGGGGGTATATATAGTAACCTCAATAATAGGACATAACGAAAGTGCATCTGATATCAACTAGCATGAAATAACAAGGCATGAAAGAACCCCAAGAACAATAAATAGTATCTAAAAAGAGAATCCAATATAAATATGAATAACATAACTACAATATCAATGAGCTCTTATACACCTATTGGATACAAACAAGTGAAGACAAACCCATTTGACCGCCCATAAAACTAGAGAGTAAAAACGCGAATAAAAAATGAGGAAAAACCTTGCAGAATGATATGATGATAGTAAAAACCAGTATCTCATCCTCTAGTTCCAATAATCCCAGTAGATACGACCTAAGGGAGGCTACGATCCGTATAGCCCAGTATAACCTTCCTCCATTTGCCTTCAAGCCTGAATTGGCCAGGTCTATAGAGTCCGAAGCCATATACAATCTCATAAATTTTATAATTGTACTTGAACCTTTATTTGGTATATGATAATAGTATCAAATTATAGTATTTATTCCAATCCTCAATCAGATCTAATATCAGCAGAAAACTCAATATCTAGCACTTGTCCTCAATCGAGTCTTGTATCGGTTCAAAAATAGTGGAAAAGTCCATATTTAACCATACAAAAATGGGCCTCCTAGGCTATCATGGTTTAAAAAATTCTATGATATAAGACTCTCGACCATGAAATAGTAGATAACCAATGCATAAAAACTATTTTTCCTTGATAATGTTGAGAAAAAACACAAAAAATAGATCATAACCATCCTACGACCCTGCATAAGATCGGATTATCTCTACATCAGCCAATAACCAGTCATCAATGCCTAGGCCTCATGGAGATTTACTATAATCCACCATACTATGTTCTAGAGTCAATACAAAGCCAACTCAGGGCCATGAATGGGCAATCCATAATTTAACCACAAATATCAAAGTAGAAGCAAGAGAATTTGATCAAAAGAACTATATTAATGTCTAAAGTACCAACCTATAAAACCCGACCTAAATATGTGCTAAATACTACAATTATATCAAATATACACCAAGAATAAAATTAGTATGTGGCATCCTACTTGTCATCCAATGAAATAGCACCACAATACTAGGTCTCAACTCAAATGGATCTGAATATCTCCAAATAAGCAAGTAACTATCAAAATAGTAATCTATACATCAAAAGGAAGATAACAATAACCATAATTATGGGATTCTAGCTGGGTAAAGATCTCGGTCAAAAATAGGCCCGAGGTCCCATAAACTAAAACTCCAAAAAATAATATCAACAAGTTTCTCTTGATATGAAAAACACATACCTAAAATTTAGGATTAAGTGAAGTAAAGAATAAGATTAAAATGACTCCAAAAGAAAAGAACAAAGTTAGGAAAATATAGGTATTTGCTGATGAAATTCAAGGAATTTATAGTGAACTTATGAATAATCGAAGGAAAAATAATTGTAAGAAATCTTGAATAATTTCAAATCTCAAAGACACAACCCCATGAAGAATCAATAAAAAGAATATCAATTTAGAGTAAGTAAGAAAGGGTTTGAAAGGCCAAAATTTAAAGACAGAAGGGTACATATACTATCCGCGACCATTACGCCTATGAAAAAAAGGTCCCAAGTGTGACATTGCTGTTATGGATAATAACTTGTAGGTACAACCTTCCCAGAGGTATTCCAACATCACACCTGCAAAGAGAAGGTCACAAGGGCGATCACGTATGTGTGGAAGTTTCTTCACAAGGGAGAAGACCCTAGTTCTATTCACCTTCGAATATGCGGCTAGCAGTTTGTTAGGAGGGTGTTTGCAAGAGTGACCAATTCTTGAAGACGCGAGCTGCACCAGACTCAGTTAGACAAAACAAAAAATCCAAATCAGACTTCCAATGAGAAATTAGGAATGTGTTCATAAACCAATGATCACAGACCAAATAAATATGAAATATGAAATATTTCATAAAAACGACATTTTAGACTCAACAATAAATATGAAATATGAATCGAGATAATTTTGGTGAAATATGGAGCCAAGTCAACACTTTTCCAAATTTCCTTAGATCCAACCAAGTATACAAAAATGAGCCTAGGTAGCCCAAAATTAAATCAACCACTCACCTAACCTAAACTTGACATTTCAAAGGTGATAACACAGTCAGATTTTCAATTCAATGTTTCGATCATCAAAACTTGATAAAAGTAAAACTTTTAACTCTAAAACAAGTAAAAACACAAAATCAAGTTAAAATCATCCCAAAATACCCCAGAACCAAACCAAAAACTTGTCTAGAAAAAATCCTTATCTTGGAACTAACAAAACTATTGGAATTTGATTCCTAGTTTGTTTCCAAAACAATTGACTGAAGTAAATGATTTAAAAAACTAAGGCTCTAAAATAGGAAAATGACTATAAGATCAAAAATCATTTTCCGAGCACCAATTTATCATTCCTAACAAGTTATTAATGACTTGAGGATGCTACAGGAAAGCTCTAAGATTCAAGAAAAGTACGAAGACAAGAAAATGATAGGAATGGTCATTACATTATATATGGAAATTAGTTATAGAACCATATAATGATTTTCGAAGTAGTAAAAGCTTATAAAAAACAAATAATATTAGTTTGGATTAGAGTGTTATACACTTACAGTATTTGATTAACCATTTTTTCTCAAGAGAGATTCTTTTTTGTTTCTTTAGTGGTAGTGGGTTTTTTTTTTTTCTGGTGTAGGAATTATATAGAAGGAGAAAAGAATGTGCAACATGAAAATCCTTCAAGTTAGTAATTTTTCATAATGGAAACCTCATTAGTAATTAGTTTATAACTTGGAGAAGACATTTTTGAGTTCTTATTTTTCTCTGTACAAACTACTAGTTCCCCTCCCACATTGGTTAAAGCTAAATATTTAAGTAAGAGATTTAAACTAATAAGAAATATACATATAAAGTCTAGGAGATTCAACATATTCTATATATATTTAAAATAATTAGAAAGATACATATGAAGAAGTCCACCCATGCATATCTAGCTTTCTTAGACAATGCTGTTGGATGCCCCATATCCACCTTTGAATGATATCTAATGTTTTTGATGAAAGAAAAATACATTATGAGAACTAGGTCCATTCACTAAGAAATACTTTGTATGTATACTCATAGATAAACTAGGTTAAGGAAAACATACTATTTATGGTAAGAGAAGATACACTTAATCTTTTGAAATAAGTAAGGAATAAATCTCTTGAATTGTTAATCAGTTTCCATTGCTCATATAGGTTTAAAGATTCTGTGAAACTGGTTCACAAAATCAGTAATGAAGTTAGAAGGCTTTCGTAGTCATACCATGCTATGTTATTTATTAATTAGTATCAGGGTAGACTTTTCATCATAAGGATAATACCTTGAAAATATAATAGTGGAACCACCACCAATTTCTCAAGAAGGACAATCAACTTCCAGTTTCTTATTCACTTGAGAATATGCATGCAAGTATATTACGTTGCTAAAGTAATAAGTGATTGCAAGAAATTGGGTTTGTTGATCATACAAGGAATTATTCTGAAAAGCTCTTAAATTAATTTTAGTAAAATTAGTAAAACAAGCATTGTTAAATTTCAAGAGATAGTATGGTAGTTTGATTAGTAATTCTACTTAAGAAAGAAAAGAAATTTGAGTGCAAGAGTTTGATCATGGAGATTTAAAGACCTTGGGTTATTTCCCTTCTGTAATTTTATCATCATTCTATAGTTTATAGTGATAATTAAGATATCTATTTTCTTACTCACAGTATTGATATTATGATCACGGTTTTTTGAGCCTCTACTTCTCTACCCGGATTTACCTTCTACTACATCACTGAGCGGGGATAATCAAACTAATCTAAATGTCTTTATTTATCTCTTTGTAGTTGAGACAAGAAGGGACATCTATGTATAATTTAATCCTAGATGCTAATTCATCCGTAGACACACCTTTCTCCCTTTAATCCATGTTCTATTCGTAGATTGCATTCCTCAACCTTAACTAGCTATTATCCATTTATCCTATTAGTTGTGAACAAATAGAATAGTAAGCATAAGATTAAGAGAATAAAACTTGAATGGAAGAAATTTGAAAATATCAATATAAGAATATGATGCTCACACTATGGACTCAACCTTAGTTAGGGTGCTTTTTTCCACTTATGAAGTAATCACAAAGCAACAATTCAAGTAAAAATAAGAAATAGTGCTCAATAAAGAGTTAAAAAGTAATCCTAGAATAATCAAGTCTTTTGTCTTTCTCTTTTATATTTACAATGTATGTACCTACCTAAAAATGAATAAACGTGAGTATTTATAGCTTTTAAAAACACCTAAGAGGGTCCACCAAGTCGGACTAGGAGTGGAGGAATTTTTCCTCCTATTTGTGGCCCTTACTTCATGAGGCAAACCATATAGCCTTAGCTTTGCCTTGTGAGACTTTTTATTTTCCTTTACCTAATTCATAGGGCATAAAACTTTGTAGGAGGAATCAACTCCCTTCTCTTATTAATTGTCTTGGTGAACTTCTGGATGAGCTTTTCTTAGCGAGTTATCTCACTTTCTAGGACATACATAGTCAAATCCTTTGGTATTTTATTGCAGTGTGTAAACCTCACTACATATACCTAAATTATGTAAATAGGTTCAAAAAAAGAGTATAAAGCTAAATTTTCCTCAAAACATGGCACAAAAATGCATAACACGTGACTAAAAAAGAGTATAAATATGCCTCATATCACCATCCTACACTTTAACCTTCATTTGTCCTCGAAAAACTAACTATATTAAGTTTGACTCATGATTTAATACACAAGATTAATAGCTTACTCTTACCCAGATTAATAAGAAAGTTTAAACATACAAGAAATTGTCATACTAGGGCCATTTGAACAACTCAAAATAATATAATTTTATAAAGATGACGTAGCCTCTAGAACCAACTCTTTAACATAATTCGTAGGGAAAATTACAATTGTATAATCAACAAACAAAATCAAATGGATCACCAAGTTTACATAACCTCTGTATCCTCACTTTAACAGAGGCGCGACTTCATATATTTACAATATATCACAATTTTGGGGGTATATAAATAAAACAATCCCACTTATTCTTATAAAGGATTCACATGCATACAAGATGTTGCATCATATTTCCTTCGATTGACATACTGTATTAACAAAAGTGCTAAAACTATAGGATCAAAGGTACTTATTTAGTTGTCATATCGGCTAAGGAGTAGAAAATATTTGATTAAAATAGTAAGCATACTCTTTGGTGGAGGAAATTTGTTTTAGAAAGTAAAGACACGAATGCAATGGTTTACAAATGGAGATAAAAATACCAAATTTTTTCTTTTCCATGTTATTGAGAAAGAAGGGGACTGAACTTGTCAACAATAGAGGATGATATAGGGTATAACTGGATAATAAAAAGGAAAGCACACATGAAGCAATAATATTATACATAGATCATTGCACAAAGATAGATCTTAACACAGTTTTTAAATGTTAGAATGTATCCCAAATATGATAAGAAAAATTAGAAATCAAACATTTACGAAATGAAAAGGGAAGAGAAAGTCAAAAATCAATTGTTCAGACTAAACACAGATAATTATGGAGAGCCATATTGATACAAAATGAAATGTATCACTCTTACTAGAACATAATTTCTAAGGATATGAAAAAAATGGTGAAGTCATTTTTCTATACACAGTTCTACCCAAGTATATAAAATCTAGCGTTAATCCCTAAGAAGAAAGACATCTCTAGATTTTTATGCATGAAGACAATCGGTTTAAGTAATTTTACCAGGAAGATCTCCAAAATATTTCATGATAAATCAGTAAAGATTTTTCCAACATTGATCTCTCCACAATAATTGGGATTTGTTAGAGACAAGATATTGTTGAAAAAATATTACGAGTTTGAGAACTAGTCCATGATATTTTATTAAAGGGAAAACTAGCTAATATGCCATGGTTTTATGACACTTTCAATTCTTATAGTAACAAATTAATTGTAAGTTCTTGTCGCAATCCAGAATCTGGTCATGACGGCACCCTCCTTACCCAACCTAGACAAGTAAGACAGTCAACAATTACAAGAGTAAATATAGAAAACTAATAGAGTAAGTTAGAATATAAAAGATCCAATACAAAAATCCAAGCTACAAAATTGTATCCCAAATGCAAGAGTCATTTTGTACAAGCCCATACTAGAATAAATACAATATTCAACATAAATACAACTCAAGTCTCAACATATAAAAGAGAGTAAAGACAAATAAAGATAAAGAGAATCCACAACCAGTTGGAGGAATTAAGATAATACCTTATGAAATCCAACAAAAGGCTCAACTTTGCAAACAAAAAAAGGATTTCAAGGGACTCCGGGCTCTCTAACTACACAAGGTTCAGAAAAGGATTAAAGCTGAGTATTAAAGACAATGGGTACCAACAAGTTTCCTAGGTTGGCCCTAAATTTAAGAAGTGATGAGAACCTAATACTTGATATATCCTGATCCTCTAATAACTACAACCTAGACTCAAGAAATTATCCAAACTACTCTAACTCATAACATCACAAAGCAATAAATAACAAAGTCAAGTAAGAAATTCTCCAAAAGATAACCTGCATAAAATCACAACCCAAGTAATCCAAAAACTCATATAATCCAAGTGTAGCCTCCCAATAGGTAACACATATCAGGAAAGCACCACATGATCGAGACATTGATTTTGGTATTGACTTAGAGCCCATCGCCAGGCCCATTCCTATTTTTACTTATCATATGGAACCTACTGAGCTGAGAGAGATCAATACTCAGCTTCAAGACTTGTTAGATAAGGGTTTTATTCATCTTAATGTTTTTCCTGGAGGTTCTCTTCTATTATTTGGGAAGAAAAATGGTTCTATTTACATATGTATTAACTATAGGTAGCTTAATGGTATGACTTTGAAGAATAAGTATCATATATATCGTAAGATGATCTATTTGACCAACTCCTGGGTTCTACCATCTTTTCTAACATTTATTTAAGGTTGGGTTACAACCAGTTGAGGATCAGGACTAGGAATATCCCAAAGAAAAGATTTAGGACATGATATGGTCATTATGAGTTCCTAGTGATGTCTTTAGGTTGGCTAATACTCCTGTAGCCTTTATGGATTTGATGAACCATGTGTTTAGGACCCACCTTGCTTCTTTTGTTATTGTGTTCATCGATGATATCTTGGTGTATTTAAGGAGTTAGAGTATCATTTGAGGATTTTTCTTCATACTTTGAGAGATCATCAACTTTATGCCAAGTTCTTAAAGTGTGAGTTTTGGCATGAGTTAGTTGCATTTCTTGGATATATGGTGTCTAAGAATGATATTAGAGTGGATCTTACTAAGATTGCTACTGTTTGTGATTAGCTTACACCGACTACTCCTACTGAGATTCGTAGCTTTGTTAGGCTTGCTGGCTAGTACCATCATTTTGTTAAGGGGTTCTATTCTATAGTAGCGCCATTAACTAGATTGACTAGGAGGGATATTCCTTTTTAGTGGTTGGATGAGTGTGAGACTTTCTTCTAGAGGCTTAAGACTATTTTTACTTGGACTCCTATGTTGACTTTATCGGTTGAGGGTCAGATTTTTAAAGTTAATTGTAATACTTACGGTGTTGGTCTAGGTTGTGTTTTGATGTATCAGGATAATGTTATAGCTTATTTTTTTAGACAAATTAAGGTTCATGAGCTCAGCTACTCCACCAATGATTGGAGTGGGCAGAAGTAGTCTTCACTCTTAAGATTTTGTGTCACTATCTTTACAGAGTTCATTGTAAGATCTTCATTGATCACCATTGTCTTCAGTATATCATGAGTCATAGGGATATTAATACTCGCTAGCGGAGGTGGATCAAGTTACTAAAGGACTATGACATTTTTATCTTGTATCATTCATAAAAGGTAAACGTGGTAATGGATGCCTTGAACTAGAAGTCAGTGGGTATGGGGAGCTTTAATGCTTTATTAGTTGTTGAGAGGTTTTTAGCCTTAGTTGTTTAGTGTTTAGATAAATGATTGGTCATACTTGAGGTCACAGATTCAGGTCGTGTCTCTGCTAATGTTGAGGCTTGTTCTTCATTGATTGATTAGATTTAGCAACGTTAATTTAAGGACCCAAACTTGGTTGATATTCATGATCAGTTGTTACAATGTGAGCCCCACCGAAAGACATTAGGTTCAGCTGGTATTCTGAGGTTTAAGGGTCAAATTTTTTTCCCTAGAGTTAATTCAGTTGATCCTCCATGAGGCCAATAGTTCCTGTTATTATTTCATCCATCCAGGTGCAACTAAGATGTATAGAGATTTGAAAAAGATTTATTGGTAGAGTGGTATGAAAAGGGATATTACTGAGTTTGTGCCTTGATGCATGAACTATTAGAAGGTTAAGTTTAAGCCCTAGAGAATGGGTGCAACGGTTTCCCATTCCCGAGTAAAACTGGGAACACATCACTATGGATTTTATTTTAGGCTTGCCATAAATTCCTCGTAGTGTAATAACCCTCATGGTAATTTATAAGAAATACATGAACTTTTATATTTTAGAGTGTTTCAGTAGCTTACTTAAGTCATTTATGACTTGATGGGACTGGTAGTTTGATTCCCTGGCGGCTTAGTTGAGAAATATCTCAAATTGCCTATTTTAGAGCCTAAATCTAAGTACTCATCGACCAAAGTAAACTTTCCTTCAAGATGAGATCAAGATTAAATTTTGACAGTTCTATTAGCTTCTTAATGCCAAAAAACTCAATATTGACCTTATGTTCATGTTTCAA
>JBDJHY010180107.1:0-12108 GCA_039654485.1 Withania somnifera
GGGCCTATGATGGAATTTCTATGAAAAATAAGTCGGTAAGGGAGCTTTGTGTTCAAATTTGCGGTTGGTGTTTCTTAGAAACTTAATTCACAACAAACACTCCTCATAAGCTTAGGGAAAATTCTTTAGCACTTATATCCAAGTAATAAGGCATTAGAGTCAGGTCTAAGTATTCGTGTAGAATGGTTAATGCCATAGTTTAAAAGTTTGGGGTGTTACCTGAACTTTGACTTCAACTTTATGCTAGGGGTTCATTATGACCTTAAAATCATCTCCAACATGTAATTTACACTTAGTAGATTAATTCAACACCTAGTTTCAAATAATAACCAATGGATTCATTTCTAACCATAAACATCTAATGGTTTAAGTCTTAGCTCAAGTTGGAGTGTTACAATATCTCTCCATTGGGATCATTCATCCTCGAATGACGATATTGATTAGAAAGAACACATATAAGATAAAAGTTCACTTCATCATCACAAGGATTTGGCAAGCAACTACTACAGAATGTAGGTAAAATGAGTTATGAGTTCAAGAAACTATTAAAGACTTGACGAGCTTGATTCAGTAAATGAACTTAGCCTTGGACATAGGTCTTGTTTAACAAAAAGATACAAGGCCCAACACATGAGTTTGTTGAGCATGAAGTGAGAATATGACTACCTTTCCCTTACACGATACTTTTGATACCCTTAAGCTTAGCAATACTTCTCCACATTAGTCCCTCTTTTGGAAAATTCTTTGCCATTTGCATCTCATAACTCTCATTTGGATATATGTAGATACTATAACCCGAGTCTAATTGTATGTTTTTCCTACGTTCAATCCTAACTTGGATGTACAAGTGCTACCTATAATATGATCATGCTAGGCTAATACTCTATGTCATACATGTTATATCCTCAATATCTGTGACTCCCTCTTATACTTAAAATCTATCAGACCTCAAGATTCAATCAAAGAGTCACTAACCACATAATTCAACTGCCACATGTTTACCAAGATGACATTCAAGCTTATTGGTATATTCTCTTAATGGATTTATTCTAGTTAAAACTATCTAGGGATTCACTCAATCATCTTTACCATTAGAACTACCATACACCCTTATTTAATCAATACACATAACTGGACCTCACATCGTACTCCAACCACATTACAAACTTAGGTGACAAAAACACCACCAAGATACAACTAATTACGGATTCACTAATTACCTATCTTCCTTCACTATTGTCTGCCATTTCATAACTAGAGTCACTAAAGGAAATAGATTATGAACATATACTATAGAAACTTAAAACAAGGGTCTACTCTTGACTATAGATATGGATAATGGCTGAGCATCATTAATGAGAGGTATATGGTTTGATCTAGAAGGATTTTGATTGCAACCCTAACACACCAGATAGGGACTGCGATGTAAGATACATTAGGACTGAATATTTCATATACTAGTAAAATAAGCTTGAGTAGAGGATGAGTTTGCACATAGAACTAAAATTGCATGATTTTACTAGCCATTGTATTAAGAGCATCTCTTGAATTCATTAGGATGAGCATATCGTGGCACATAAGTGAATAGATCATGAGTTGTATAACATAAGGATGGTGTTCATAACTTCATGGATTAATTCTGAGGTCATTCTACTAAAATTTGTGTTTCTACTCTAAGAATTGAGCATGTATGTGAGTCTATATGGCATACCTGAGCATGGGTCATGGGCATGAGTTTGAAACATAGATCACGAATAAGGTGTCACGATGACAAAAATCATGGGAATACTTGAGGGTAATAAGGGACCAATTACTCACCATAACTCTTCTCTAGAACTTATCATTATTTAGTTCTCAAGACCAAACTTGGCTACACACATCCTTATCTCCCCCTTAGATAAAGCTTACCATTCAAAGTCTGCAGACTTATCTTAAAATAGTGAGGAACCCTATATACTCTGTATGGGTGGGGTATTTTACTATACATATGGGTGATAAACTTTTCCTTGGAAACTGCCCTTTTTATTACACCTCTTAGCTTTATTTTTTCCCTTAATGACACCACTAAAGGATTTCATACTATTATTATTTTTTATCGTCATACCTCCAATTATTTAGCCATAACATTGAAAGGGCTAGGTTATATCAGAAGTCTCTATATTGTCTACCTCTGATCCATTCAATTCAACTCTTAAGGTACCATATAATACCTACTTAGTATTATCCACAACTTTCAACTTAAGGGTATTAAATAGGCACATATAGCACTCATTCACTTGGAATTATACTTAACAAGCTACCTTTGGGTACCGCCTCTTCTTATAAAACATAAAGCCCTTATTTGGTTAACAATTTAGGCACCATTTTCTTATTCATATAGGGATGGTATCCAACGTATGCACCCTCATACTTCAACAGGAGTAATCAACTTAGGTTCTCCCACACTACATCAGGAAGTTAAATTCTAAAACTACCCTTATCACTTATCCCCAACATACAGTCACTCCTCATTATGGTGATCATCTAGAGTCCAAGATTAATATTCAATGCTAAATATGGGTAGTACATAACTCTTTTTTACTACTCAAGCTTAAATCTACTATAATATCAGTCAAGGTAGCACTAGACATTTAAGTGTCAATAATACATCAACTAGTCCTAATTATACACTCTATCTAGTCATAGCTTATAAAACCTTTCTTTTCTACAACCTTACTATACTTGACCTATTTCTCTTAACTCCATTATACAAGCTTACTTTATATCCTTATAAGTATTATAAGGTCCTATATTAGAAACCATCAAGCCTAGTCTATATCACCAATTTACTTTATATCTTGCTCCCATCCTATACATATTCTTCCTAACACCAAAACCTATCATCATAAACAACTTTCCTAACTCGAACATAATCTATGTCACCTTAAACAAGAACTCCCCTTACATACCTCCATGAAATATACAACTAAAATCGTCTTATCCCGTTACATACTCTCTTGATAACCACATGATTTTTTCAACACCTTACTCAAAACTAGATCAAGGTTTGTAATAAAAATCAATAGGTGAGACAAAGCATAAAAACATCAAGTGAAGTAAAGTATATGTTTTCTTTCATGTTGTCCTTTACTTACGAATCAAACATATTAAAAAGATAGGAATTGAAGTTTTGAAAGGTTATCCCAACAAACTTTGGGATCATGAAATAATCATCGGTGACACAAAGTCAAGAATAAGGTAATTTTTGTAGGAAAGCACATAACTAAAGTCTAAGGCAGTCTCCAAGAAGGGATTTAACATGGACATTCCCCGAGACTTAAAAGCTTTAGATAAGAGCATTCATATCCTAAAGGATATATGCTAAACTCTTTTTCCCTTTATCTATTTTTTATCCGCATTGAGTTTTTCTAGCAAGGGTCTTAAAAAGGTAGAAATAAGCTCTTTATAGGCATGATAAGCATCTATCTGTAATCCAACCAACAAAGATACAATAAGTATCCAAGTTTTACTAGTATGGAATCCCAAACACTAGAGAGAGAGAAAGAGTAGGTTGAAACTGAACAAGAAGAATTGTGGATAGCCAGACAAAGGCCAAAAATGGTAACAAGGTGTAAGCACCAATATAACCAACACATACTGTTTTTTTTTTGTTTTTGTTTATCTATACCTTCTAAGAAGATAAAATCGGTTGACCACTAATGATGGAATACCAAACATAAATGCACATTATGCTCGCACGTGTAGTAAAATCAAAGTTGAGATTATGCTTCGACTTATCAAATATACTGAGCATTAACTTACTTCTAGTATATTTATATACAAATATTGAGGATATTTTAGATGCTTCTATCTATAGGTGTTTCTTATAAAAAATACTGAGAATTAAATAAATTCTAATATATAAAAATATTGAGGATATTTTAGATGCTTCTATCTATTGATAAAATAAACTCCCATTCTGAATAAAAAGTCAATAGTCCATAAAATAACTTTAGTCTTAAAATAGTGCCAAAAAATATAATCTCACTAGGGAGTAACATTGTAAACAAAGACAAAACCTCAAATTTCTTTGAGCAAAGTAGTAGGGAACAATAGAGAGAGCCCCAATTCCGTAAAATGTTTGGAATGATCACTTAAACTAACCACCTAGGAATAACTATAATATATTCCAAAACATGAAAAACATCATAAATAATATTGAAAGTCCTAACATATGGCGATTGAGCATAAAACATAACTCCTACAAAACTACCATGTATAAGTAGGAGACATCTTAACTTAGAAGCACCAATTTTCATAAAAATATCCAAACGAATTTAATCGATCAAACGATAAGAAAATATCCTAAATAGAATAAGAGTCCATTCTAAAAAATACTAAGAAATGACTACAAAAGGAGTGTCAAAATTAAAGAAAATGAGTTAACTATCTTTGGTTATTATATTAATCCTGGAACTTAGATAAAATTCAATACAAATTTCTAGGGTTATCTACAAAAACCATTAATTTTGAGAAACCAATTGTAGAAGCCCAAGAAATAAAAAGCCTCGAAAAAATATGCATGTACTAAGAGGGTACTTAAGCGAAATAATAAATGCAAGGATCGAAGTAAAATATTTCAACATATATACAAATTATATAAAAAGGCCAAGTGTAACAAATCAAAATATAAAACTCAAAGTAGACAAAAAGAAAATTATCGTAACAACAAACAAATAATTCATTGATATAAGAATCTAGAAAAATTATATTTAAGAACCTATAAAAGGATACACTTAATTTTTTTAAAAAAACATCATATATATAAAGACCCAAAAAGTGTTACTTTCAAGAATAAATATTCAAAGAAGTTACATGTCTCCAGATTAAGGTAAGCCCCCTCATACCCAAAAAGGAAATCTTTTCGGGTATAAAGGACACTATAGTTCATTCGAAGCCCACATATTTGTAGAATTGGGAGGAGGTTTGGATCAAATTTTGTTGTGTAGTATCATTTTATTGAGGGTGTTGAGATGAAGGTCAAAAAAGGAAATGGTCTCCTCGATCCCGGGACTACTGTAGTGGAAAAAGAGAGGTGATCAAGTGTCACCACTAGTCTCTTCCTCTGCCTTACCACGAACTTCTTTCTTGACCTTGTTGGAATTTGAAGAATTATTAAGGAAATAAAAAATAAAGATGAGTATAAGGTTGAATATGGGTAAGAAGTGAAACACGAGTCTAGGTTATGAAGACGAGGATAAGGAAGAAGTTGTGGAAGAGAAACACACATCTAAGAGATGGCAACTGGAACAAGAAAAGCAATAGTAGAGAAGTACAAGACTTACTTCCTTTAGTTTATGATACATAAGAAGGCTATTCATAAGTAAAATCATAGTTTTGCCATAAAATAGCACATTTTTTATGAAAAGATATATGAATAGTGAATGTCCTAAAGATTATAGGCGAAATGACATGGAGTGATTGTATACAAAATATGAAGCATCATAGATAGATCCCTGCCTTACCACATGATTTTCAAGAATTGAAAAAGCTATTTTGCCTTTTTTTCTAGCCAAAAAGTAATAAGAC
Source organism: Withania somnifera (assembly GCA_039654485.1). Lineage (NCBI taxonomy): Eukaryota > Viridiplantae > Streptophyta > Magnoliopsida > Solanales > Solanaceae > Withania > Withania somnifera. The sequence continues at coordinate 5,569 of JBDJHY010180107.1, forward strand.
TTTTTGAGAAAATAAAATATAATTCAATAGTCTCTCACTATTGAGTATCTGGCATACAAGGCATCAGTACCAAACTGATCCTTGATTATTTAAGGTTATAAAACCTACGGCGACAACGTAGTTATGAGAATTGGGTTGTTTGGAACCTGAATATGGTCAGTACTAGATACTACTTCTAGGACTAGAAATACTAGTGCTTATACTGTACTGGATTGGTTTAGCAAAATAATGCTTTATATGAGCTTGTACTAGTCATACTGAAATAGTTTAAGCCTATGCTCAATTTATCCTAATATGCTAAATATAGCATTTAAACATTCTAAAAATTGGAATGAATGGAGTACTATCATGTAGCAATGAAAAAATATAACCAATAATAGGATAATTACTGAAAAGACAAATATATTATGCGAAATTTAACTGAAAGCCAAAAATCATGCTTAGACATGAGAAGAATCTGGATGCTATGAAATAATTGTATAAAATCATGATAGAGTTGATAGAACATATTTACGTACATGAAAAAAATCATTTAAGACTGAATTCAAAGAATATGTCTATATTTGGGTAAGAATCCTAGCCGCGTACTCATGGAATTTTAACTTGAAGGTTGTAATTCAGGCATGAGATTAAAAGGAAACTCTCACTGAATACCCACATACCTATTAATTGAGATTTATAACTAAAAATATAAAGGAGAGATCCTTGACCTTGGAGATGAAGAACCCTAGTTTGTGCTTGAGAGGACCTTGTCTTACTTGAGAGTTATGGGCATATCATGAGAGAAATATTCTAAGTATGGGCATATATACTACCCTTTTGGAGATCCAAAATGATGTAGTATGGGGTTAGGTCAGAAGGGGATTGACTAAAATACAGTCTGGCGGAGTACCGTATGGTTCGTATAGGTTTTGTACAGGTTGTACATCTGCCTGTATGGCCTGAGGGGAACTCTAAGGGATATACCATGGATAGACATACGGTCCTTATGGTATTCATATTTCTCGTTCCCTATCGGTGTCCATATAAGGTTTTTGGAATTTCTTTCTGAGGGATCTACCACGAGCGACCATACAATCCTATGGTATTTGTACGAACCATATAAGTATTCATAAACAGTCTATATGGGCTATTTGTATGAAATTGTCCGAATACCTTATACCACCCCTTTCCACCACAAGGCACCACACAGACCGTATGGACTTGGTACACTCCATATGGGTGTCTATGAGGCTTGAGATGGAAGTTTTGAAGTTTTAATTTCCAAAGGCCCTTTGCACAGATGCAGGAATGGTCTATACAAGTGCACCACTAGCCGTACCCCTGTCCATGTTCACCTGGGACTTTTGGGAAAACCTTTAATTAGCTTTTTTTCTTCCGAATAATTTAGTTAAGACTAGATTTTTATCATGATACAAGTGAGGGCCTTACAATATCTCCCCCTAAAGATTATTTTTCCTTGAATGAACATAAGACTGAGGAATTTATCATGAACTAATAGTACTGAGATATGAAATGACTAAAATTGAATACTAAGCTGGACATAATATATGCACTGATATAGTTAAAACTGAATGCTGAGTAAATCATGAGTTATGAATTTCTAACTAAGCTGAAATATGAAGCGACTAAATATGCTGACAGGGAAACATGAAGTAGGAATAGGTAACAGTTACCTCAAGTTGAATATAATCAGGAGGAAAAAAATGAGGCTACAAAGCATCATATTATCTTTGGCTTCCTAAGTATCCCCCTCTACTAATTGAATTCTCCAAAGGACTTTAACAGAAGCAACTTCTTTGTTTCTAAGACTGCGAACGTGCTAATCTGGAATTGAACTGGTACTTCCTCATAAGATAAGATATCCTTCCCACCCACATTTTATACGGGAACAACAAGTGAAGGATCTCTAATAAATATCCTCAATTTTGATTCATGAAAGACTAAATAAAATGATGCCAACTCTGCAGGCCAATCTAACCCATAAGCCACCTTTCCTATCTTCCTCACAATATGAAAGGGCATATATATTAGAGACTAAGCTTCTCTTTTTTCCCAAATCTAATAATTTTCTTCATGGGAAAAAGTTGTAAAAATAACAAATCATCGACTTCAAACTCAATATCTCTTCTTCTCATATCTGCATAAGGCCTTTTCCTATTCTGGTTGCCTTCAATCTTTTCCTAATGAGCTAAACTTTTTGTATGGCATCATGAACTATGTCCGACACTATTAGAGATACCTCACCACCCTCAAACCAACCAATGGGAGATCTACACTTCTCCCACATATGGCCTCAAAAAGATCCATATGAATTGTATCATTGTAACTGTCGTTATAAGTAAATTCAATCAAAGATAAGTAATCATTCCAATTACCTTTAAAATCCAGCACATAAGTAATCATCCCAATTACCTTTAAAATCCAGCACACAAGATCTCAACATATCCTCAAAGGCCTGAATAGTGCATTCTGATTGACCCTTAATCTGTCGATGGCAAGTTGTACTAAGAAGCACTTAAGTACCCATAACTTTTAGGAACAACTTCCAAAACTAAGAGGTGAACTAGTTACCTCTATTTGAAATGATAGAAAAGGGAGTCCCATAGAATTTAACAACCTTATTTAGAATACTCCTTTATTGTATAGGAATTCTTGACAGAAAAGAAACGACTCAAATTGGTCATCCTATCCACAATCATCTAAATGAATCATGCTATCTACGAATGCGGGGTAGACTTATAATAAAGTCCATATTCACCACTTCCCATTTTCATGCCAGAATCTCAAACTCTTGGGTCACACCTACTGGTTTATAATGTTCAACTTTTAAGTGCTGACAATTGGGAGACTTACCAACAAAATTTTCTATGTCCCTTTTCATACCATTCCACCAATAGATTTCTCTCAAGTTTGTATATCTTGGTGGAACCTAGATGAATATAATATTTGGAACTATGGGACTCTATCAAACTTCTCTATAGTAATTCGTCAACATCAAGAAAACACACTTGGACTTGATATTGACGAACACTATCTCCCCTTTGGGAGAAAGCCTCAACCTTATTTTCAAGAACTGCTTCCTTAAGATTCATCAAAACAAGAGCACTACTCTGCTTTTCTTTCACCTCTACTACCAAGGACGACTCTGAAGCATTTTGAATCATCACACTCCCATCATTTATTTCAACAAGACGAACACCTAAGCAATCAATCAAGATCACATCTCTAACTAATTCCTTCCCCCTCCCCATCCTGAACATGGGCCATACTACCTATACACAATCTGCTCAACGCATCAACCACTACATTTGCCTTACCTGGATGGTACAACATACTCGTATCATAATATTTTAGAAGTTCTAACCATCTTTTCTAATGAAGATTCAAATTCTTTTGGGTGAACACATACTGCAAGCTCTTATGATTAGTAAACACATCAACATGAGTACTATAAAGATAATGTTTCTAGATCTTCAAGGCAAACACCACAACAACAAACTCAAGGTCATGAGTGGGGTAATTTTTCTTATGAATCTTAAGCTGACCAGATGCATAAGTTATCACCTTACCATTTTGCATCAAAACACAACAAAGACCAACTCTGGAAGTATCACAGTAAAACATGAAACCCTTTGTAGCTTCTGTCAAGGTGAACACTTGGCTGAGGTCAATTTTAATTTCTTGAAAAAAATTTCGCAACTATTAGATCATTGAACTTAACCTTCTTTCAAGTCAAGCTAGTCAAAGGTGCAGCAATAGAGGAAAAACCTTAAACAAGCCTCCTATAATAACCAACTCGGCCCAATAAACACCAAATATCATAAGGAAAGGTAGGTATAGGCCAGGTTTTACTGGATCTATTTTTTGTGCATATACCTGAACGCCCAAGCGAAAACCACATGGCCTAGGAAAGCAACTGACCTCAAACAAAAATTACGCAAGATGCAGGAGCATTCATTAGTACAAAACAAAATTTATCATAAAGTTATCGGTCTTAAGGGTATGCAAGAAAATCCTCAAGTGGTATACATGTCGTGACTCACTCTTGGACTAAACAAAAATATCATTTGTGAACATAATCACGAACATGTACAAGTATTCTTTGAACACCCTATTGATGAGATCCATAAAAGATACAGAAGCATTCATTAGTAAAAAACACATAACTATAAACTCAAAGTGACCATCGTATATTCTGAAGGCTATGTTTGGAATGTCACACTCTATAACTTTGTAGAAGAATCTAGAACCCTAAAGCTGGTCGAACAAGTTACTAATTCTAGGGATGGAATACTTATTATTTATGGTGACCTTATGCAACTTAAACTAGTCTATAAATATTTTGAGCAACTCATCCTTTTTGCACATAAATAAAATTGACGCACACCACGGAGACACGCCGTGTCGGAGGAAACCTTGGTCTAAAAGTTCTTTTATCTAAACTTTTAGATCCTTGAGCTCTACTGGTTCCATTTTGTATGGCAGAATGGATATGGGGTGAAGGAAGGAGATGTATTTTAAAGTCTACCTCTCTACATAGAGGGATCCAGGGATGTCTTTAGGAAAGACTTCTAGAAAGTCAAATACTACTGGGACTATTGAAGAGTTCAGACCTCAGATTCTGTTTCCCTAACATAAATGAAATAATTGATGCAACCTTTAGAGATAAGGTTCTATCCCTAAAGTAAGAGATAAAACGATCTTTTGGAACAGAATGACTGCCTTTTCATTTTAAGAATGGCTAATTAATAAACTTAAACCTGACCACGCGAGTTCTACATTCAACTAAAACATAACATGAATGATGCCAATCTATTCCTAAAATTATATCAATGTCTACTATGTCCACTTTTACTAAATCAACTAAGGTGAATTTCTAGAAAATTTAGATTGGGCAATTTCTATAAAGTCTTTCTACTATATATACCCGAAGACTCAAATGAATAGCTATCGATGAAAGATCCCGCCCATTTCTGGTTTTCTTCGAACCAATGGGACATCTCCGGCGACTCAGATATGGGACTATGAGTCACCTATAAGGGTTCTGAGAAAGAATTTAAGAGTTGTTCTTGAGTGACTCAAAATTTCCCCGTAATATAAGGAGTAAAAAATTGATAGAGTATCCCTTAGATCTAATAATGCATAAACATCAAGAGAGTGAACCTGAAATATACTGTTACGACCCGATTTTACGGATTGTGATGACACCTACTATACTACCAGTTGGAGAATAAACCTCATAGTATGGAGATAAAACGGAGTACTGTTATATCAAATACGAAAAGAACAAGTAAAATAATCTAAAGTTAAATAAAATGCGGAAGTTTAAGAAGCAATAAAATACCCAAAACCCGGTATCAGTATCAAATGAACAACTAAATACAGAAATAAGAAATCCAAAGAGATCTAATATAACTGTATCTCCCAAATATATGGAGATAAAATATAAATGTCAAATCAGAAGAGAAGCAGGTAAAATTTAGACGCCAAGCTCACCCTAAATATCTAAAGAAATATAAACTGCACGAACAACTGGCGGTAATCACGATCTAGAACCTCTTAATGTATCTGCACATGTGCAAGTGTAATATGAGTACAAATTGCCATAACAACCCGTACCCAGTATTCTTCGAGGGCCTACTGAGCTTATAACAACAATAAGAGTAGTAAATAACATAATACAATAAAGGGTTTACGAATCAATAGCACAACAAGGGAAAGCTAGCTACTCAAATAAGAATCAAATACAAGTAGACATGTACTGCTAGCTAATCACATACAGGATCTCAGGAAATGAAGAAAAACATATCAGAATCCTTGCAACAATATATATGAATAATAATGCAATAAATAGGAATAAAAAAATATAGGAGTAGAACATGGACGGTATACTGGTAACCTAAAGCGAAAGAGTAAATGATTGGAAAAGAGTGTAAGGCACAAAATCCAACATAGCATGAAGTAGCAATTAACCAATAGTAACAACTAAGCAGTAATAAAAATAATAAAATAAAGAAAATAAATGCTGACAAGTCCCCCTAGAAAGAAGTGCAACGTACACAAAAACATGCTCACCCATAGGCCCCCCATAATGACCTAAGTGTATACTGAAGAAACAAGTGCAGAAAAGTAAACACACACATGAAGTAACGTCATCCAAACTTCACATCCTAAAATCACAGATCCTAAAGGTCTCAAGCCGAGTATCTCATGCCTTATATTAATAATATCGTTAAGTTGTCATCGGTAAAGATCTCAAGTCTGGCATCTCGTGCCTCATGTCAATAGTATCGTCAATCCTTACTCAACAAGTCTGGCTTTGATCCCACTATAAGAGGACTACTAAAAGCACTGAGTAGCTACCATAATACGCTAAAAATATTAAGAGACGATGTTGTAGCAGCTGCTGGGATAGGTGCTGCGACAGGTCCTATAGCTGGTGCCGCAATAGTTATTGCAGGCACTGGTGGAACTTCAGAAGTAGTAGCTAGAGTAGGCACTTCGGCAAGTGTGCTAATTGTCTTCTTGGCCACAAAT
>JBDJHY010180117.1:0-12108 GCA_039654485.1 Withania somnifera
GGGGCAAACCGGAGTATAGACATATAGGTAAAACCCATAACATAGCAAGATCCCTATTGTCGTCATGGATATAGTATCCCAAATCATAGAACTCGTAAGGGAATTGTCTCAGATGGTAGGGTAAAATAACATCGTACAGCCCGTAGGCGTAGACACAAGAAACGCAAGCACATAGAACCGATCCCCTATCAACACCCTATCCGAACCATCAAATGGATCTCAAACTCTAGCCCCGAGCATAACCTCTCCTGGCCCCACTGTGATCCCACACCCTAGATAGCCATACCTAAGGTGTCATAAATGCTCACCGATCCAAATACCCATGTATATAGGAAGAAATATAGAATCTTCATAGTTCATCCAAATACCCTATACCTCCAGGCTTGTACTGTATTAGGGAAAATATATCACCATATCGAGCTGTTAATACCTAACCTAGCCATTTTTGGCTAAGTTCAATGTCATTACTAGCTAGGTACGAGGTTATTAAGTAAGAAAACAAGGTGTCCAACATAGTTGTATCCTTCTAACTATGTACCAAGGGCCACCCAATCTCCGATTGCATATACCACGTTCAAACAGAACACAAATAATCAGCTTATCTAGATCATCTCTATGGCCACCAGCCTATATCGGGGGATAGCTTCTAAGATCTAGTCCCTAGTTTAATCCCCTCCCCAATCTCACTACAATCTAGAGGTTGCATATAAAATACGCATCAAAGGTGTTACTCCTCTCCCAATCATACTACAATCTAGAGTCAGTGTGAAATACAAGGGCAGGGAAACACATCCCCATGGTAAGTGGTTAAGCCACAATCCAGCTAAATAGGCCAAGGGCTAGATAAATAAGCATATTGGGACCCGTATAATCATTCCATCCCCAAGCTGGAGCTTTATCATAAATATACTATACTAACACCCAATCTGAAAGAAGTAGATTGTAGCCTACTTAGATTCCAGTGATATCACCAAAATATGTGTCGTAGTATCCAGAATCACGTATGAAGCTCACAATCATGAAAGACTTACAAAATCACAACCAACATGTCAATACAAGTAAAGCAAGACCCACATTGCTATATAAATAGCGGGGTCAAAGACCCGACTAAAATTGGGTCCGTAAACCCTAACAACATAGAATCACATAATATTTATATCAATATGTAGAGCATCGATCATACTCATACAACACTAATTAAAGTTAATTTCAATGGTAGAATCAAGTGATATAAACCTTGAAAGTGTTATATTCAATATAAAACAAAATACTAAAAGAAAAGATGAGAAATTACCTGATAGAATTAAGCGCAGAGGAACGAAAACACATTTTTAAGGATCAATACTATAACATAATGCTTTAAACAACTAAATTTATTCTTGGGGGAAAAAAGGGCACAGGATAGTGTTTTATAGGCATTGACAGTCAGCGCCGTGATCTTGCCCACCCAACACGATTGCACTAAAGGTAGACCCTGGGCGGTCACTGCATTCGCGGTCCTTAGGAGCTAGCACACAAAAGGGCTTAGCACAATCGTGCTCCCTTAATGTGATTGTGCTAAAGGCCAGGCTGAAAATCCTAAAACACACTTTCCCAAGCATAGAGTGAAATCGAGGTCCATCTTCATTGACCCATATATGAAATATTTAGTTAAACAATACTCTAGACTCAACGGAAATGAAAAAATGGCATCGGAGACATATGAACTAATCAATCCCTAAAAGATCAAAATTTACAAGGAACTTATACCACAAAAACCACTGGGGACCCCACCTATCAATCTTTGCAAACCACTAATGACTTGGGACGATTACAAGGATGCTCTAAATACAAGAAATTCACGAAAATATGAAAAAATATTTGGTATTCATTATATTTTAATCCGTGGAATCATATCCTAGTGGTTCTATGATTGTCTCTACCAGGTAATTCTTTGATAGTTGTGAAGTTTTTTATATTATATAAACTTTCTAGCCTTGTTTCTTCATTTTCTACCGTTTGTTTGAGCCCAATTTTGTACTATATGTTCTATGAGTTGTGCTTTCCGTATTTATATAAATATTCTATTTTCTCAAGATATAAGGGTTTACAAGATCATTTTTAGTTTGGATTGTTATCCTGCTATTTCTATAGCAATATGGGTCCTATATTGCTCGATGCGTAGGTCATGTTTTTGCTATCTATGTTTGATTTTGAGCCTTGTTCGTGATTCTTTGGATATTTTAGAGTAGTTTTTGAGGTTATCATCGGAATCTAGGTAGTTTATGTCTTAGTTCTTTCAAATTGGGTATTTAGTATTATATATTCTTGGTATTTCCAGCTTAGGAATATGTTACCAGCTTAGAGCCCTGTTACAGTTGTTGTCTTGGCCTATGGCCTAATTTGCTAGCCTCTTCGCTGGTTATACATCCCTAGGGCTACAAGGCCCTACCTACGTATTTCATGCTTTCTATGAAATGTTGTTGAGGATGGGGAGGAGAATATACTAGTGATTAGATCATAGTACCTATCCCTCGGACTTAGCTGGTGGCTTTAGTGCTAATCTAGATGGTTAATTATTCTGTTTTGTGAGCATGCATTAATGTTTAAAAGGTAATTGGTCCTTTGAAATTACAATAATCGAAAAGTGGTTTTAGATCTATTATATCTATAATTTTCCATGACTGTTTTCATGAGTCGTATGAAGTTATTTTCTTATATCAACTCCTATTTTCTTACTATCACTGTGATTTTTTGGGTTATGCTTGCATGGAAAAAAATGGGTTTACTGAGATTTGAATTTTCCTATACGGATGGACTTGAATTTTCTACTGAGATATGATATACGGGCCCCAGGTTTTAGCGTTTTACCTTGATGAATATATCACTAGTTAGATTTTTACAATGATTTTGTATATGAGGTTGGATCCCTCAATGGACCTTCCTTCCTAGGTCTCCCATGCTAGTAATATTATGTATCCAAGAGAGGGATATGCAGGAGAATTAGTGGTATACAGAGGAATCTTTTGTGGGTTCTTCTCATTGAGGCTGGGTCGGGAAGGGAGCATACGAGCACTATTTACTTTTCAGCACCTCTTTGCACTATATTCATTTCACTTGTTGGTGCTCTTTGTACTTCCGGGGGGAGTCCCATTGGGTTACTTACATGATGGTAAGTTTTTTTACTAGCTAGGCTTGCTGTGATTACCTTTATTGCCTTACGATGCTTGTGAGTAGTGAATTACATTACTTGCTTGATATTTTCTTTTTGATTCTCCTTCATTTGGTAGTTATGTTGGAGATCCAGGTATTCATCACATTATTCATAGTTTTTTTGTGACTTAGGTGTACTTGTGTGATATTTTCCTACTTGCTTATGATCTCTCTTTAGCTTGTTTATGCTTACTTATGACTGGCCGGATTATGATGTCTAATAGGTACCCCATTGTTTTTGTACTCATGCTACACTTCTATATCTTCTTATGATGTAGGTCCTAGCACGAGTCAGTAAGGAGAGCAATATCATGAGAGATAGACTAGCAATGTTTAGAGATATGGTGTGCGAGATAGACTAGCAATGTTTAGAGATATGGTGAGTAGTTGACATTCTCGCTGACCAGTTCTCCTTTTGTACAGACTTGTCCTAGTTTTAGTCCAGGATGGATACCTTGTAGTTTTTCCCCATTAAGGGCAGTATTGTTTTATTATTCTATGTATAGATGCTTTACAACCATGATACAAGGTTTTGGGAGTTATTTTCTGTTATGTATTTTGGTGTTCTCCATCTCTTCTCTTAGTCTCTCTTTTCTTTTCATTTGGCACTTAGTTCTAGCCCATTATTTTATGCTCTGGTCCAAGATTAGGCTTTTCTACCAGTGGGATATAGATTCCATCATAACTCATTTTTCGAGTTGGGACACTTATATGTGATTTTCAAGATTTTTCAGTTGATTTACATTATATTATAAAGGAACCCATTGACAGTCTTCTAAACTTGGAACCATGTTTCACTTTGACAACTCACCAAATCTTGTTTTATTTTAAATACCTGAATGTGATTTCAAAATTTTTCAGTTGATTTACATTCTATTATAAAGGAACCCATTGACATTCTTCTAAACTTGGAACCATGTTTCACTTAGACAACTCAACAAATCTTGTTTTATTTTAAATACCTGAACTGGTGCCTGTATCATTCATTTTAACATTTGTTGTACCATTGGAACTCTGTGTGATTTTTACCTATCTAAGTTGTATAGAAGGCCTTTTTGGCTAATATAGCCTACAACTTGACCTCCAAGAGTAACTTTACCCAAACCCTTTTATTTAGACCTTTTTTCTCATTTCAATACTTCAATTTAGCCCTAATTTCTTTAAGATCAATTTTTTCTTTCTTATTCATCTCTTTTCTCTTTAATATCATGTTTCTTTCTCTTTTCTCTTTAATATCATGTTTCTTTCTCCTTTTATTGAGTTTTGGTTTCTTCATTTCATTTTTAGTTGTTCAAGAGTGAGAACAACAGGGTCATACAACTCTTACTTGGAAGAATGAGAATGTGTGGTATTATATATGTGGTAATGAAGCATTATTAAAGACTTCTTGAACTCAATTAAACCCAATAGTAGATTTTTGACTTGTAAAATCTTGAAGGAATTTTTTTTATTATTTTAGTTAATTCAAAAATTCTATTACTTCTTTATTAGATGATTAATTATTGGTTTCTTATTATTGTAGAAATTAGGTGGCTATGATTATTTCTATTAGTAGAAAATCGACTCTCTCCTCAAATAATTAAGGGGATATGAAATCTATTAAAGAAAGTCAAAAAATTTAATGAGAATTTAAATCAAGCAAAACTATGCTAATTTTTTGTCATTTTTACTAGGTTGGTGATGCTTGAAATGTGTATATAGAAGACTAATTATTAGATACAATAGTAGGTATAGTTTGTGGTGTTCATTAGGTATCGTTTTTGGTGATCTTTTCGTTGTTTTTGTTGTTATAAAGTGGATATTCTTATCATATAATGGGTTGGTTGGATATAATTTGCAGTTGTAATATTGTTATTATTGTACAATGACTCACCTTTGTAATTCTGTAATGAAATAAATTTGTTGTTATAGAATTCTTAATTTTGTGTGCACAATTTGTATAAAAGTATTGTCAAACTTAAATGATATTATCACAATATAATACCAAAATAAATTGAATTAACATGCTAAAATGAGCTCAAAGTTAGCATTATGTTACATACCAAAAGTAGTTGTATTAAACAGTTTTCAAAATACAATTAACACTTTCTACTGTTATATATTAGTGGTTGAATATAGCATAACCAATCCCCCAAATTTACTTATTTGGTTCTCAATATTAAATAACAAAAACAACTTAACATTAGTGATGGTTTTTTATTTGTCATCTGCTGTAATTAGGAGGTGGTGATATCATCCTTCTTTTTCAATCTCGATTTTCTAGCCATAATAGCCATAAAACCAAGATCTACTCCTATTAAATTTATATTGAACCAGTTGGAAAGATTCTATGATTTGATATTCCTAGCTGTATTTTTTAAGAAAATAAATCACAATTAGTATGTTTTGTTGCAGTTACTTAAGAAACAAAGTTAGAATGAACACACATTTAGTATTTGGGGTCCACTAGCACTTATGTAGATGCTAAACGCAACATACTTGAACCAATAATGCCTGTCATTTTTATCCTCCTTATGTTGAATCTTCTCCATTTGCAATCCTTTCTTTTTTCTGTCCAACAATTTCTCTTCTGATAAGTGGTTTGACTGGTTATTTCTCTTGGAACACAAATATTTGTATTTACAAATAATGGAGGTTGGCTTAGTTTGATGTTAAATTCACCCTCCAACTCTAGTTGTATCATCACAAAATATCCTTAAATATGCAGGGTCTATTGATATTGTTGATATAGGTTTTCTTGATCGATCAATTGATTGGATCGAAGTACAAAGGTAGTGACAGGAATGACAGAATGAATGGGGATCCCTATCAATATAAAAAGAATATCTAATTAGAGGTTGCACACCTTTCTCTTACTCAATAGATCTATCTAGTCTGATATGACACAATATATTACAAGACGCTAGAAATCAAGACAAACCAGGCACTACGATAAGACATAAAAACATCTGATCCCATTCCGACCTCGATATGTGGAATTCTTGAATACCTTGGAGTAGTTTAGCTTGACATTCTCGGCAAAGGTTAGCTTGAAGTTCTTGGTTCAGGTTGACTGCTTCCATGTGAACTTTGGCCAGGAACTGTGAAGTTTGGATAGCACCTTGTAAACTAGAAAACTACATATTTACACACAATAGTCTATCTGTTGAAAAATAAACAAGAAACTAAAAATCGACAAACAAGTAATAAATTGTTTTACCTTGCAATATCTCTTGATATGGCTTTGTTGATGTGTCACGTCTTAGAATACAATCATGAAGACACATATATTTCCACCATGATAGGTCAGATGACAACTAACAACGATAAGGCATAAAACATAAATTAGCCAAAGTAAATAACATAAACAAACTAACTAAGAGGAATCCATACAATAAACTATCCCAAAACCTTGTTCCCACACTACAAAAATCTAATTTAAGATTTAATATAATACGTCTGTAATCTCCACAAGTATTGTATAGAAATTAAAGATAATTATATAGAAAAGTGAGATATCAGAGACTGCAAACGATCAGAAGCTACCTATAAATCTTTTGGATTATGCTTTTAGCAGGAGAGAAGAAGGATCAAGACTGGTTTAGCACAACACCTGCACAAAAAGTGTAGAAAAGAAAGGTTGAGTATATGAATAACAGTACTCGGCAGCTTCATCAGTTAGTATAAATATAAAAAGATGATAAAGACTCCTAACATCCAACCAACCTTCAATTACTACAACCCACATATAGTTCATATATATATAGCAATCCAGCCAATAGATACTAGCACAAATAAATAGAAAGCTGAATAAGTCATCATAGTTCTCACAATATGAGTAGTAACCTCAGTTCCTAATAGTGAGGGTCAAATCAAACCAAGTATTAACAATGATCTCATATGAACACTAAGTATCAGATTAAAAGAGATAATCATACAATAGTACAAAGTCACATACATAACTCAATATAAGTATAATGCAATGCATGAATGTTCAAAATATGCACTGGCTGCTGAAGTCCACAACTAAGAATTTCCATATTTTCATTATATCAATAATATACCCTCTACCAAAGTCTGTCGAAGTAGGATTTGCAGAAATTACACTATTACAATAATATACTTATTGCCAAAGTATACCACACAAAAGTTTGAAATAATGCCTGGTAAAAACCTTAACCCCAACACTCTTATTACCCCACTAATGCTCCTACGCCAAAGTCCGACACAATCAGGAATCCAATCATATTTGTTTCCTCAACAATGCCTGCTAATGGAGTTTTCATACAGAAGTAACAAAAAATGGTACATACCAACAAATCATAAAAAGTAGTAATAGAGTCATATCATAACAACATCAAATGATTACAAGAAATCTTAATAAGATCTCAATCCAACATGGTCCAATCAATTACTTCTTCATATCGGGTAGGCATCAACAAAAATAACAATTCAACTTTTAAAACCTTTACACTATGATTTGAATTCAACTTATCATATAAGTAATACTTAATCATAGTCAAGCATGTCAACTCATTCACAATATATAAGTTTACATAAATAGCCAAAAATTTACATTACTAGATTATTCCTCATTTTTAAACCAGGGATGCTTGACACTAGCACCCAAGTGCATCTCATTATTTAACCCAAAAGGGCAATCCCATGGTACCCATTTCTCCTAATTGCAATAAAGTTAATAATCAATCACTAGCACTTTACACAAAGATTAAAGAAACCCTTACTTGCCTTAGAAATAGTAAACAAAATCACTTGTGTACTTTGCCCATCCGTAGAGCCTCCAAAATGAACAAAAATAGTCACCAACACAATATATAAAATAAATCAACAATTGATACTCATATATCAATAATTCAAAGATTTATTTCAGAAATTCACCCATCTCATAAGGTCAAAATCATATTTTATTGTAAAATGTATTATCCATCACTTGAAAAATCTAAATATCAAGTTTGAATGAAAATCCAATCCATTTCGAAGTTCAAAGCACCAAATTTCATTTTTCAAGTTCATAAAGAATTTTACAAATTTTAACTTGGAAACTTACAAGTTTCTATATTAGAATCATGATAAAGTTCATAGAAACTGATAAAATAAAGGGTTTGAAATTGTTACCCAGTGGTTAAACCTAGAAATTCTCCTTTTCTTCTTGTCAATTGAGTAAAATAGAATCACAATTTGAAAATAATAGAACAATTAAGGGTTAAAACCTCACTATCCAGTTACATTCATCATTGCGTTTTTGGCACCTAGGCACAACTGCTACATGACCAAACCACTTATTCACCACAATCGTGGAACCTTCTACGCGATCGCGGACCCACACAAAGAATCACACATCATGAATGTGGCACAGAGCCTGCGAATGCAAGGAACAAAAATCCCACAACCCCACGATTGGAACCCTCCTCCCTGCAGCACCAGCAACTGTTTGAAAGTAATTTCCATAACAAACACAAGACTCAAAATAGACCCTCGATACTCATTCAGAATTTCATACAAAAATCACATATAAAACCACATTAAAATTGATGTTCCGGACTCAATAGAACCATCAAAATACAAATCTAAGGTATCCTTGATCCAATATCTGTTAAGGATTCGTTTCTAACTATAAATACCAAAAAGACTAAAATGTCTTCAGAACCTATGGAAATTAAACAAGATCTCAAGGCCAAAAACCACCTCTCAAACTCAACCAAATATTTAAATATCGAATTTGAATACTCTAACTCCAAACATTGGCCCAAGTCAATCATTCCTCTTAAACTCCACTTTATCTCATCAAAACACTCAAAATTAAGATGAATGGGACAAAATAGAAAAAAGGACTTACTAGATCAAAATCCATATATCGAAGTTGATGAAATTGATGAATTTTTTTTATCTAAAGTCCCAAATTCCAAATGAACCTCACACTTTAAAGCTCAAAAATTAAAAACTCTTCAAAACTATCCCAAAATCCTTCTCGTTCCCAAACCAACCTCGAAATCAAACTTAGTTTATCATAATACATCTACGGAAAGAGAAAATGATAAAATATACAGAAAATAAAAAAATGACCTTGAGGGCATTGCATAATGAAAGTTATCATATTTTTACATCTTTCTAGACATCTTTTTATACTTTTTCTTTGCTTCATGTTTGTTATTTCTTCTATTTCTTGGAGGTTTTCCAAGCATTTGTTTAGTCTAGAAGGCTAAATCCTTTAATTGCTTGTTTTAACCAGTATTTTCATATTTAGAATTGGCTAGATAAAATGACTAAGCCTATAAGAAGGTGTCATTCTTACCCTAACGCTCTAAAAGAGCTTCAAGTTCTAGATGGTACAATGCATAAATAACATATTTGCATGGAATAACTCTATAACTTCCAAGTTCTAGAACTACATATCTTACAGTCAAATTAACTATATGTCTATACTCTTATTCTCTAATCTCAAATCCAACATCAGCTTGTTAAAGCACATTGCAGATCTAGACCTATTTTTTTTTTCTTTCAAGGTAAGTCTAGCCGTAAATGCAATATCAGATATCTATGTTGACAAAGTTAATCATCTTTACTATTCTAGTTGTAAAATAATTGCAGTAACTACTATTAAACCCATAATTAAACAATCACTATTAATACCATAGAATAACGGTAAAGTATTAATGTGGCTGTTGCGAAGGTTACTCCCCATTTACAGCACCCACTAATGGGACAACGGTAAAAGAAAGTGGAAATAACCACTACGGAGGTTACTCCATATTTACAACACCCACTAATGTGGCCATTACAAAAGACAGGTATAAAAGCCAGAAGCACCAAAGGTAAACGTATGCTCACTATACTATTCACAAATACTATTGATATACTCTCTCAAAGCTCTATGATATCTTAAGCATCAGAGAATTACCCGAGGACCAACCTGGGCTCTATTTTGTAGGTGTTTTCTCAAGATCCATTATAGCTGTTTTTTTATTGTAAAGTAGATTTATAGTGGAAGTTTTTGGTGATTTTTTAGGGTTCATTAGTAGGGTTGTTGGTGATTTTTTGAGATTCATCAATTGGTACCATCTACTGGGATCGTAGTTGTAGATATTTATTTCAAAGTACTAAGACTCAAACACATTGAGAAAATGGTTACCACAAGAAGTAAAAATACACAGGGTGCAAGTCGTAGTGGCATGACGGCAGCACGCGACAGTGTTGGCCGAGGTAGTAGGGGCTATAGATGTGGGACACAAGCTAGCCGAGTGTCCACCACCCATTCTAGATGGCGAGATGATTAAGACCGAACTATGAAAAATATCTTATCAACTGCGGCAGAAAGATTAGCTCAAAAGCATGAGGGTTTATTTCAACAATGGTGTAATGAGCACCCCGAGATAAGGTTCCAAGCGGATACTCAACTTAATCAAAGAGAAGTCGCAAACAAGATGAGGAACTGCAAGAAAGTTCAATGGAGTCAACTGACTCCCATTTTGATGACGAGAATCCTCATCAAAAGAAGCAAAAACAAACACAGTCTTGGGGACAACGTCAAAGTCGTAGCTCTTATCAAGATCAGAGCCCACTACTAGATCATAATGAGGGAGTTAGCCACAAAAAGACTCCTCAAAAGAATTTCAAAAAGAGTGAGTTAGACAAAATTCTGGGAACCAATGAGGCAAGGGACGCAATCACTTCAAATCCCTCGAGATCAAGCCTTACGATGGAAGCAATGACCCTAGTGACTTTTATCCCCATTTAAATTCTAGATGGTAAATGTTCAATGCAACATGGTGCACATACACAAAGTTCTTCCAGAATTTCTAGTTGAAAGAGCCGGGATCTGGTTTCATGACTTACCTAGAAACAGTATCTCTTTATTTCTCCAGATGTCTGAGCTTTTTTATGCTTGTTTTTACCAGAAAAAAAAGATGGTGAAAAATCTACTAATCTTCTAGATATTAAATAAAAAAGGATGAAACCATAAGTGCATACTTGGAGCGCTTTACGAAAGAAAGACTGCACATCGAGCACAAGACTGACCAGTTTATCATCTCAACCTTCTTGAATGGACATCAGCCTGATTATCTTTACATCGAACTAAGAAGGAACCCCTCATAAATGGAATAGGAACTGTTAAGGGTGGTTTAGATATTTTTTCATGACGGATGACACAAACAAGAAGAAGCGAGAATGGAATAAGTCCAAGAGAAAGTTTGGGGACAAGAGAGTCCCTAGGAAGAACGTGTTCAATAGACTGAATAGGGGGTGACATGAGCCAAAATCCCTTGAAGGTGCCATGAAACCATTGATGAAGTTGAGATTTGAGATCTTGGAACTCTATTAGTAAGTGTTAAAACCACCCAAAGCACTAAAGGATCCACCATATAAACTGTACAGGAGTATGTGGTGTCATTTTCATAACGATCACGACCATGAGACTGAGACATGTAAAGATCTCATGAAGGAGATAGAAGACTACTTAAAATAAGGGGGTTTTGATACAGTATACAGCTGCTGCAACCAGTTCCATTTGAATTCATAGATGAGGTGATCGATGGAGCTACCAACACCAAGGGGGTTGTGGAGTCAACCCAGGAGGTGGAAATGGTAACCACATTCTTATAGGCCCCTACCAGTAATATGGAAATGTGTCCCCCGCACCTGTTTTACCCTTTTCTCAAAACTCAAACAATAATGTCACGGGGGTAATACATGCAATAATTGGCTCCCAAGAGAGGGTATCGCAAGCTACTTTAAAGGAACCTCGTCATAAGTAATTCAAATCTAAGGAGTTCATCACTTTTTTGAAAAAAGATGATGTCCCCAGAGCGATGCCTCATGTTGACACCTTGGTAATAAAGATGATCATGGAAAACAAAGAAGTGCATCGGGTGTACGTCGATAATAGTGTTGTTTTCAGTATCATTTTCTCTACATGCT
>JBDJHY010180138.1:0-21809 GCA_039654485.1 Withania somnifera
AATGATAGTTAATTCTATGAATTGAGATGAGTGTGGACTATTCTTTCTTGTGAGGGCACACTTGGGCAATCATGGTATACACAATTGGTTTGTGTCATTTGAGTATTAAAGTACCCTACAAATCTGAATTGTACTGAGTAATGTATTAGTGTATATTATTTGCGTTGGGATCTATTGTATTGATGTTTGGTTAATGATTTGAAATGTGTAAATTTCCAATTAAATTGTTAGACATAGTTAATATATCGTGTGAATGCGATTATTGTCTTGTAGGTTGGTTTTGTGTGTGTAAGTGATTGTTCAAGGACGAACAAAAGTTTAAGCGTGGGGTGGTGATCTTAGGCATATTTGTATGCCTTATTAATCCCCATGTTTTCACTTAGTTTCGAGAATAATTATGTGCTTTTTAAGTATCTTGTATCAAATACATGTGTAGCATCACTAACCAATGTGATTAGCCTATTTCAGGTATATTTGAAGCTTTGAGAAATGCAGATCAAGCAACAATTGAAGCTGGATTGAGAAGGAAAGAAATTCAGGAAAATAACCCGTATCACAATAGGGATCACAACGTGATGGCTTGTCACGATTGGGATCACATCATGATCACCTATTCATCCGGGCATCAGTTGTTCTCAACTTGCAAGATTAGTAGGGGCAATTTAGTCTCTTTTCTTGGGAATCTATATAAGCCTTAGGGTGTCATTTTTGGTCAATGTGCAATACTTGGGGATTGAAAAATCAAGTAAAGGAGATATTCAAGCAACCTAGGGTTACATCTAATGTTCAATTTCTGTAAGTAAATATTATCAATGTTATTTTCTGAATTAAAGATGAGTTTTCTTGGCTAAAAACCCTTGTTCTAGGGTTATGGCTGACACATGTTGTATTATATTGGATTGATATGAACTAGTAATTATTTTTCATCATTGATTATTCTTATGCTTCGTAATTAATATGTTCCAATCACTTGGACACCATTAGAATAACTACATAACTTTACAGTGCCCCTATCTGGTAATCTCATGAGTGGAATGGAAGTGGAAGGAGTGAGATTATGTTTGTTGAATCTAATATAAGAAGAACGAACATAAATTGCAACTAAGACATGATTATGTACTTAGTGCCTCACTTGGCTAAATATGGAAGATAAAGATAATGCGTTTATGTTAAGTCATCACAACACATGTCGATCGAAGTTGTTGTGTGATTGTATAAATAGCGAGTAGAGCACTATCAATCCCTAGTCATAAATTCAACCCCAGAATCAACAATTAGAGATATAATGATGTTTATGGAATCAAAATATACGAATGTGTGCAATAACATAGCCCTAGAACAGTTGCTTATATCGATAAATACTTGACTGTTTCACCCAAAGTCTCATTTACATATTCGAAGTTACATTAGAATAATACAAAACTATTCATTCCTTCTATTGTTACTTTTAATAGTATACATATTGAGTTCCTTATAATAATCTTATGAAACTAATTCACAATTTCAAGTCCTTGTGGGTTCGATATTTGCTCGAAAGAGCTAATATATTACTTGTTAGACCACGTACACTTGCGTGTGTAATGGGAGTGCAACAAATATGCTGGGCTTATCCGAGCAACTCACCAGTAGTGTTAGTAGAGACTTTTCATAATAGTTTTTTTGTTAGGTTATTCGCTTTATTGTTTTTTCTCAGATGCTATGTTGTTCATTCAAATTTTCTATATCAATTTATGTTATTTAAGTTATATTCATGCTTCTGCTTAGTTTTTTATGCTATGTTTAGTATGTGCTAGATTTCTTTGGTTCTAAATGTCATGTTCCAAAAAAGGTGTAGTATCGGGACATGATAGGACCCTAAATCAGAAGTCATAAATTCCTCGAAAGAAGTTGTTTTTTTTGAAAACTTGGGATGAGAGCGATAAGAACTCATATTGAAATCCCACATACCTAATAAACTAAAATGTTGAGGAAGAATCGGCTAGCCTTTCCCTTATTAGAATTCTTGAGATGTATTGTTGAAAGTCTAGGGTTCTCAAGAAAAGAGAGGTGCTGAGTAATGAATTCTTCCAAGTGTTAGATAAGTTATGAGGCTTTTAAGTTGTGGGGTGAGTATGTAGGAGTTGTAGGATGAAAAGAATCTTCATTCTTAAAAGAAATAATAATTTTCTTATTTGGGATGGCCCAGGGTGTGTCACACCCTTCATAGTGGTGAAATGATACCTTTGCACGCCCTCCGACGTGGACTGTTGAGGGTGCGGTGCATACCTTATTAAACACTCATAATTTTTTTAACCTCAGATTAACAAGTGGTTTATTGTGTTGGAAAATAGGATCATAGTTTGTTAATTTGATATGTTGAGCCACATAAATTCTCATATTCTAGAAGATATGATTTTTTTAAAGTTGATGCATATATGAACCTATATGAAAACTAAGTGAGTAGAGAAATTTTGAACTCAAGTTTGCGCTAGGAGTTCCTTATGATCTTAGTTCACATGTTGCACTCTTTCCATACTTCAGAAATTATTTTTAACACCTAGGTTCAAGTAAAAACTCATCAGTTCAGGTCTAACCACATATACAGAACAATTCAAATCTTATTTTGAAAGTTTGAGGTGCTATATTGTGGTTATCCCTACTACTCAACATGTTAAGAATCGTATATCAGTGTGATCGTTCATTATCCCGTAGTAACTGATCTATTTTTTGCATCCTTGCAAATAAGTTAGGAATTGATATGTAATTCCAAGATGTATCCAATATAAAGAAAAAGGTTAAAATGCATATTTTTTAGAGTGCACAAGAATTCCTTTTTTCTTAATTGCTCGAGTAATACCATTATCCAGAGTCTTTTCATACTTACTACTTAAGATAGTGATTCTCCTTCTAAAATGTCCCACATACTTACCCTTACAACTAAGTTCATTTCTATATTGATAATTCCTTACCAACTTCAATACGGAAATAATATGACCATTTGAAGGAGCATACGAGAATTGTTCATTAACAGATGTACCTTAATCATCATGTCTTTTTAGCTGGAGTTTTACCCTTATCGCTACGTTTCACTTCACAAACAATCTCAAAGATAAAGTATCTTTGTCAAGGTTGCCACTTGTATATCCCTTGTAGGAATCGATGTGATTCCCATGGACGTAAGCATGGATAAGCATCCCATTATTATCTGTAAATAATCACAATAATTTTCATCAATCAGCAAAGCTTCAATGACGACATAAATGTCGTGTACATACTAGCAAAATGACATTTTCTCCCGCATCTCCTTCTTCTTGGACTTGACCCGAGCTACAATTTCTTTTAGATTCACTACACTATTGTTAATGCTATTGTAAGAAATTATCAATTTTTTTAAGTTACGTTCAATCCTTCTCGTAAGGCTTGCTCAGTTTCACTATGGAGTTTACTTCGTAGATTAAATAACTTGGGTTCATGTAACACAAAACTTTGACACTAGAGTTCACTTTGACATTTTATACGAACACTATCAAACAATTTTATTATAGTACTAGAAAATATAACTTTATCTTCATAACATTTATGAAGTTCCAGGTCTTTATTGCAATTAGAAAATGCAAGGGATATATTCTGTAACTCCGAAAATTCAACATTAGTATTGGTGTGGAGACTGGCAGATTAGTTTCATGCTTACAAGGAACATTATTGATCCCCTGGTCTTCATTGTTTTCTGAAGTTTTAGCATCTTCAACTTCAATTTCAACTGGTATTATCTCCAGCTAACGATGACCTTTTTTCATTTGGTATTTCAACATTGTCCTTCTCAAAAAATTATTCTTTCGATGTCTTTTTCCTCAAATCTTCATCATTAACTTCCATGAACTCATTATCACCTTGAGCAATAAATTTTTGAATTATTTGGTCTAGAATGGTCAATTCACGAACATGTTTTGTGGAAAATGACGTCATAGGACTTACACTGCAAGTTGTGATCTGGTTGGAACAAATTTGTGCAGTCTCATTTTCTTGAGAACTTTTGTCAAATAATTGAGCCTCTAGTAAATTTTCTTCCTTATCAGCAAATGCTACTGTACCTCCATCACCGTCGATTTGGACTAAATGAGTCTTATAGTCATAAAAAATTATTGCGTAAATCCTCTCCTACTCATAGATATCTGCAAGGACAATAGAGAAATATCCACTACTTTCAAAATTTTTCTCCGACCTTCGGTGACTCATTCCCATCACTATCATTCCGTTGCTTATTCGTCACATAGATTTTCTCCCTCTGATAAATTTTATCAACACCTGAACCTCAATTTCTCCTTTTCTTTCCACAACCAAGTATTGGTCCTCTTTTAGTATTTTCTGTCAACAGAAAACTTTCTAACCATTCTCCATTTCTAACTTGTACATGAAATAGCATAAAACTTTTTCTTCTTGAAAGCTTAGCAGTAGCAAATTGTTGACGAATATGCACCCTGGACAGGATAAGGCATCCCAAACCATTAGGTGACCAAAAAATACCTTTGGATCATGCATACACCGAATATACTTAATACATGACGAAAGCAAAGTAATGTAAATGGAAAAAAAAATACCGCGAGAGAGATTCTAGGATTTTACCTCTAGCTAACCCAAATAAAAAATGTTGAAAACTTTAAGCTACTTAGATCTACTATTCTGGATAGGCTTGGTTCCCAACATATGAGGATTCACCATTCGATAGATGGAGATATAGTGCCTCTCAACCCTAAGTATGTGAATGACTATCCAGACCTATATGATAAGAGCATGCAGCCATAGAGTATGCATCAGTACATGGATTGTACTAAATATGTAGGAGTGCAATAATTAATAAGATGGATGGAACAATATATATGGATATGCACGTACTAATTAGACATGTAGTTGAGCTGATTTAAAAATCATGCTAAAACAGTACAAAGCAGTTAAAACAAGTTTGACCATATAAGTAACACATGATTCATGAATTAAAGGATAAGTAAAGAAATACCTCAATAAAAAGTAAACTGGTAAACACTTTGTTTATGAAAACTGTGAATTGATTTGAGGTGTAGAGCTTGATATACTCTAGCGGATCCACTAAGTCTGAGCTGATGCCTCAGGACTGCTAGGAAAATAATTCTATAGTGGCACATAGTTTTAGGACTTGAGCATCATCCTAAACTGGCATATGAAGACCCCCATTCTTTTGGTACTAATACTACATCCAAAACTGACATCTGACTGATTGTCTTTGAAAATATTAATGAGACCTATTTTAGTACCCAACTGACCTTGTAATCTATTTCTGGCTGTCTGTAAAGCCATTGTCTTTTAGACACTAGTTTTTTGATTTGTTTTCAATTCATGAAATCATGTCTGAGCCTCTCTACCAGGAAAATTTTGAGTAACTAAAACACTTGTTTTATCTGAGCTGGACATAACTCTAAGTAAGTCAAAATATATACCGTTGATTTTAAAATCATTAAATTTATGAGCTTTAGTCTAAGCATGTGACTTCTAGTTAGACTCTCATTTTATGGATAATTGCATGAGATTCATGAAAAAATATGTAATATATCATGAACGAGTATAAACTCACAGAAATATGCATAATCAAATATGCATCATGCTGTAAAACTGATTACACATGCATAATTCAAATTTGGGATTTTCCCTAACTCATAAATCATGTATTTTTTTAAATTGAAGGTACCCAAGGGTGGAAGGAAACCCTTGGTGAAGTCCTACACACCTGAATTCAAGCCTTACTACTAATTTTTCTACTAATTCCGATAAGATTTGAAGAACCCTATGTTTAGTCTGAGAAAAGCTTGAAAGCCTGAACATATTTCTGATTTCTCTAAGTGTGATTATGAGAAAATTAATAATTTTAGGTATTTATACTAACCTTGATGAAGTAAAAAATAAATGAATTTAGTATAAAATCCTAAGGAAAAGGACTAGAATGCCTCTGAAATAACTTGTCTGAAAACTGTCGCAGGTGACCACGAGACCACCTACGACTCATGGTCTGGTGGATCACAACCCGTGATCTAAGTCGTGGTCCTGAGTTTGGTTGCTAGAAATTGACAATCATACCACGAGTCACACCATGAACCATAGTTTATCACTCCATGACTCGTGAAGTGGCTCATTTGATGACCTAAGCTACAGAAAAATAAGTTAGGTTCCATGAGTCCATATCACAACTCATGGTTTGTAACATCATGAGTTGTTAAGTAACTTGTGGTCTTGAATATTGAAATTCTAAAATTAGACAGTGATTAGTCCAGGTTCCAGGAGTCTATGATACGACTCATGGTTTTCCACTCTATGAGTCGTCAACTCATAGGGATATAGGAAGAAAATGTTTTGGTTTCAAAATTTAAAGTTTAGATGTGGACTTTCTAGGATAGAACAAGAATAGGGGATTGCAATATCTCCCCCGTAGGATCATTTGTCCTTGAATAAAGGCTAAAATTATGTGCAGAGTAAGTCTAACTGCTAAAGCTAACTGGCTAACTGAAAGCATGGAACTGACTGATTTAACTGGACTAAAGCTGACTAAATGCATTTTCTATGAATACACATGTTGAGACTCATGAAATCTGATATAGAGTATGAAATTGAACCGAGTAGGCTAATAGAGAGAATGATTAGCTCAAAATGAAATTGGATTTGGAGGGAAAAATGAGGATAGTTGGACATCATGGCTTCTGTTTCTTCCCAAGTAACTCCCTCTATGAACTGATTTCTCCAAAGAACTTTGACTGATGCAATTTACTTGTTTTTTAGTCTTCAAACTTAAAGATCTTGGATCTGAAAAGGAATTTTCTCATTAGTCAAACTATCTCTAATACAATGTACTCCACAGGCATAACCAAGGAAGGATACTCAAGCATGTTCTCAATAATGAGATACGGAAAACTAGATGAACTTAATCCATGTATGATGGAAGGTCTAACTCGTAAGCAACACTGCTGACCCTCCTTAAAATTTGGTAAGGATAAATATAAAGGGGACTGAGCTTCCCCTTCTTCCCAAATCTCATGACTCCCTTTATATTATACACTTTTAGGAAGACTTATTATCTACACTAAACTTAAATCCTTCCTCCTCATATATGCATATGGATTTTGTCTGCTATGAGCTTCCTTCGATCTATCTCTGATCAGATTAAATTTTTGATCCCATCATGAATAATCCCTGACACTATCTTTGCTACCTCGCTTACCTCATACCATCCAATAGGAGATCTACACCTCTTCCCATATTATGCATATAACAAGGACCCTCTGTATAGTATAGTGATAATTGTTATCGTATGCAAATTTTATCAAAGGTAGGTGGTCTACCCAAATACCCTTGAAGTCAATTGCACACGCCCTCAACATATCCTATAATGTATGAATGGTCCTCTAAGCATGAACACCAGTCTATGGATGAAATATTGTACTAAGGTCAAACTGGGTACTAAGATCTCCCTAAAAAAGATCTCTAAAACTGTGATGTGAACTGTGTACCTTGATATGAAATAATAGTCAAAGGCACCCCATATTTATCCCCTCCAGCTTCCATGTTTGAATCCCTAAGTTCTGCAACTCTCTTATTGGTATCTGATTCTCTACCTTTACTTCCGAGTAGTTAGGATACTTAGACACTTAAATTGCTATGTCCTTGTTCATCCCATTCCACAAATAAACCCCCCTCAAGTCACTACACATCTTGGTGGAACTAGGGTAAATTGAATACTTAGAATTATGAGTTTCAGATAAGATCTTATACCTTAATCTATCTACATCTGGGATACATAATCAACCTTGATACCTAAACACACCATCTCCCCCTTGGGAGAAAACCTCAAATTCTGCTTGTGCACTGTACCTTTTATCTAAAGAAGAACCGGATTACTATCTTGATTTTCCTTTACCTCAACAACCAAAGATGACCCTAAATAATTCTGAACTATCTTAACACTATCATCTAAACCAATCAATATGAACCCCAAGTGTGGAAACCTATGCACCTCTTTATCTATCCTGCTTATGTACATCCACATGCGTCACACTACCAATAGACAACTTGCTAAGAGAATGAACCACTATATTGGCCTTGCCTAGATGATACATCACATTTACGTCAAATCCTTGGGAAACTCTAACCATACCCTTTGACGAAGATTAAGATCTTTCTAATTGAACACATGTTGCAAACTTTTGTGATTGGTGAAGACATTCATATGCACACCATGCAAGTAATAACTCCAAATATTTATGACAAAAAAAATTATTGCCAACTACAGGTCATGAGTCGGATAGTTCTTCTTATGAAAATTGAGTTGTCTAGAGGCATAGGCAATCACCTTCCCATTCTACATCAAAACACACCCGACTCTAACTCAGGAAGCATTACAATATATAGAAAAATTGTTTGTACCCTATGGAAGGGTCAACATTGGAGCTATAGTTAACTTAGTCATTAGCCTTTGAAAACTATCTCCACAAAGGACTGATCATTCAAATTTACCTTATTCTGAGTCAATCTGGTCAAAGGAGAAGCAAAGAAGAGAATCCCTCAACAAATACGTGGTAATACTTAACTAATCCTAAGAAACTCTAGATATCTATAGGAGAGGTGAGTCTTGGCTAATTTTTGATGTGATGTATTTTCTAGGAGTCAACTTAGATAACTTTACTGGAGATGACGTGTCAACGAAAGATACTAACCTTAGACAAAATTCTTATTTAGAGAACTTGTAGAATACACCATGATATCATTTGTAAAGACAATCATAAAGAGGTCTAAGTATTACTTAAATATCTTGGTCATGAGGTCCACAAAAGCTGCAGGAGCAGTAGTCAAAACAAAGGACATGACCATGAACTCAAGATAACATAGAGGGTTCTGGAAGCTGTGTTATGAATGTCATATTCTTAGAACTGAAACCCGATGGTAACCAGAATAAAGATCAATTGAAAAGTAACTATCACACTGAAACTACGAACAAGTCATCAATCATGTGATAGGATATTTATTGTTGATTGTGAATTTGTTCAATTGGAGGTAATCTATACACATCCTAAGAGACCCATCTTTCTAGCATACGAATAAGACAAGGGCACCCCAAGGAGACACATGGAGCTTATTATCCATTTTTATTGAAGGTCATCCAACTGGTCCTTAAGATCTATAAGCTTAGATGAATCTATTCTGTATGGAAAATAGAGATAGGTTGAACATATAGGATGAGGTCCATTCTAATTCTATAACCCTATTTAGTGGGACCCCAGATAGATCCTTAAGGAAGACATATGGGAACTCACTGATGATTGGAACTGACTCAATATATAACATCTCAAACTTAGAGTCTTTAAGTCAGACTAACTGGTAGATACACTGCTTAGAGATGAAATTTCTAACTTTAATGTAAAAGAATAAATGACCCTTATGAAAAACTGTACTACCCTTTCACTCGAGGACAGAATTATCTGGAAACTGGAAAAAAATGACTTTGATACGACAACCAACCATGGCATAGTAGGAAGAAGTCAATCCATGCCAAGGATGCAATCAAAGTCTACCGTATATAACTCTATTAGATTAGATAAAACTAACACTGAGATGTTTTGATAAATTTTTCTAGCTATAATGGAGTCACCAATTAGGTTTCCAGACAGAGAAAGGATAGGAAAGACTTTCAGGACTAACTCCAAACTGGCTGGCTATAAAGGGGGATATAAGAGATAACATAGCTTTGGGGTCTTGCAATGAACAAAAAGTAATAGATTGGTCATGCCATTCCAGTGACCACAACTGTGGAATTCTCCTGATCTTATATGGATCCTTGGCACACAACCAACTTTGGCTCTAATTATGGCCAGC
Organism: Withania somnifera; assembly: GCA_039654485.1. Taxonomy (NCBI): domain Eukaryota; kingdom Viridiplantae; phylum Streptophyta; class Magnoliopsida; order Solanales; family Solanaceae; genus Withania; species Withania somnifera. The sequence continues at coordinate 9,868 of JBDJHY010180138.1, forward strand.
ACTAAAAGATGTGTCCTATTGAGCTGGGTAGGATGTTGGAGCATGAAGAGGTACCTAAAGCCAGTTGGACAAACAACACTCTGTAAGTCTATGGACTAGCTAAAAACAACCAAAATATATATTATGTCTATCTAAGAACTTTTTTGAATTGTCCTTACCACATTTACAACAAACAGAGAGAGTGCGCCCTTCTCCCACACTAACCTGAGAATAAGAGACGTGTGCCCTGGACTGCTGACTTTATTGAGGCCTATTGCCTTAAGAAGCAGCACTAGCTGAATAGGTTCTAGTACCTTGAATCTCTACTGCTACTGAGACTAATAAGACTAGGGTGGTCTATGTCCTCCACCAGATTGAAGTTAACTGAAATTTGAATAGCTAGTCTTGGCCTTTTTAATTTAGTAGTCTCTTCAACTTGGCCATATCAGCCTCAATCTACACGAGATGGAATATCAAATAGAAGATATTCATATATATCCTCCCTTCCATTCAAGTAGGGAGAGAGCCTAGAAATGAATAAGTTATCTATATGTATGTTTGCAACCATATCTTCGACATTCAAGAAAGCCAGTGAACATCATAACATATTGTGTAAATGTCATGGATCCCTTCACAAAATTCAATAACTCTTGGGTCTTAGTATCCCGTTTCTCCCTCATAAAGAACCAGACTAAAAAATCTTCCTCAAACTCTACCCATGTAGGAGGAGATGTACCAACTACCCTATTTTTTCCACCGATCCACCCATGCCCTAGAAATATCTTTTATATGATATAAGGAAAGATCCATCCTATTAATATCCAAAAACCTTATGATCTCACAAATCTTGCATACCTTATCAATGAGACTTTCTGGATCCTCTACAACTTTTGAACCACGGACATTGGAGGGTTCATTCTATAAAATTCCCTTACTCTAACCATACCATCATCAGGAACTGCTAGCTGAACAAAAAGCTGTTATCTACTGTTGGGACTCAACAACAATAACCTAAGAAAGTAATTGGATGGCATTATTGAACTTAGCTGTGGTAATGATATCAGGCTGAAGATCACGAGCTTGAGGGAACTAGACCCTATCTTGACAAGGACAACCTGCTACTCGGTAAACTAGTGTATTTAGACATGATCTAAAATGTGTAAAGCATGAGTTAGAAAAGAATTCTTAAAGTGAAACTCCAATAAGGTAAAATTTACTAAAATTTCTGTAGCCCCTCAATTATAAGCGTGTCACAGTTCATACCCATAAAAGAGACTCTACCCAATGCTGTCTTTCTAGACATCCTAGGACACTTGAATCTATGGGTCTGATTCCTAGTTCGTCACACCCCGAGTCTGTACCTTGGATAGGACAAAGCATCCAAGAATATTGGGGGCCCAAAAATATCCTTGGATCATGCATACACTAAATATACTTAATACATGGCAGAAGTAAAGTAATAAAATGGGGAAATCAATAAAGAATAACTCAATAATTTGAATAATCTCTACATATCCCAAAAGCAATAGTAAATAATATGAGAGATATGGTAGGACACAACCCATAGTTGACCCAAATAAAAATGCTGAAAGCTAACATAAGATACTAAGATCTACTATTTTAGATAAGCTTGGTCCCTAGAACATGAGGACTCACCTCTGGCTAGCTAGAGATGTAGTGTCTGGTCAACCCTGAGCGTACGAATAACTATCTAAACCTAGATAGCAAGATAATGAAGACATTGAGTATGCATCACTATATGGATTATACTGAATATGTAGGACATTAATATGTAATAAGCTTACTGGAACAATATATATAGATATGCATGTACTAAATAAACATGTATCTATAGTTGAGTCAAAAATCATGCTAAAATAGTACAAAGCAGCTAACAAAAGTTTAACCATATGAGTAACTCATAAATTATGATATAAAGGATAAGTAAAGGTTTAACCTCAATAAAATAAGTAAACTGGTAACACTTGGTTTATGGAAACTCTAAACTAATTGGTAGATGAAACTACTAGAAGACTCTGTAATTGACATAACTCCAGATGAGCAACCTGAAGTCTAACATAACCCAAAGCTAGGAGGTTCCTCTATACCTTGCCGAGGTGTAGAATCTGGTATACCCTAGTGAATCCACTAAGTCTGAGTTGATGCTCACTACTGCTAGGAAAATAATCATATAGTGTACATAGCTCTAGATATTGAGCATCATCCTAAACTGTTAGGTGAAAACCCTCACCTCTAGGTATAATACTACTCCCAAAACTGACATCTAACTAACTGCTCCTGACAAGATTAATGAGACTTATCTTAGTACTTAACTAGCTTTGTAATATATTTCTGACTGTCTTTAAAGTTGTTGTGTTTTAGACACTGATTTTATGTTCTATTTCTAGTTCACAAAATCATGTTTGAGTCTCTCTATCATTCATATTCTAAGAAATTAAAAATACTTGGTTTATATGAACTAGACTTAACTCTTACTAAGTCTAAATCAATATAATTGACTCTGAAATTATTAAATGTATAACCTTTTAGTTTAAGCTTATGACTTCTATCCAAATTCTCAATTTATGGATAATTTTATGAAATTCATGAAAAAGATCTATAATATACGATGAAAGTGTATAAAAGCATACATATATGCATAACTAAACATGCATCTTGCTATAAAACTACTTTGACGCGCATAATTAAAATTTGGGATTTTCCCTAACTCACAAATCATGTAATTTTTCTGAAAACTAAAGGTACTAGAGCCAAGGGTTGAACGAAACCTTGGCGAAGCCTTACTACTGATTTTTCTGCTAATTTTGAGAGGATCTGAAGAACCTAGGTCCAGAGGGAAGCTTGAGATCCTGAACATATTCCTAATTTCTCTAAGTGTAATTACAAGAGAACTTATTTGTTTAGGAATTTATACTAACCCCCAACGAAGCCAAAAATACATGGGTTTAGTATAAAAATCATAGGGAAAGGACTAAACTTCTTATGAAATAACTTTCCTGAAAATAGTTGCTGGTGACCACGACCCCACCTACAACTCATGGCCTGGTGGATCACTACTCATAATATGAGTCTTTGTTCTGGGTTTAGTGACTATAACGCACACCACAAGTATGGTTTACTACTCCACGACTCATGAAGTGGCTCGTGGTCTATGGACCTGAGCTTCTGAAAAAATGAATCTATATCACAACTCGTGGTTTGGAACACCGCGAGTCATGAAGTGACTCATCCTAAAGATGGAATTTATGAAATTAGATAGTATTCTGTCTAGGTTCCACATGTCTACAGTACGACACATGATCTTCCATTTCATGAGTCGTGGGTCAACTCGTGGGGATTTGGGAAGAAATTTTTTGATTTTACATTTTAAAGTTGAGATTTAGACTTTATAACCTAATCCAAGTAAGATATATATATACCTATAGAAATACTCATAACCATATGAACTTTGTAAACCAGAAATCAACCCTGGTTACGGTTGCAATGGGTGATAGTTACCCTTGTCGAATGTACTCAGGGAATTAGGATCAAGAATCATTGGCTATGATATAATTCCTAGAGAATCCCACAGTGGAGATGATATTAATATTGGATTCTATGTATCAATAATAAGAAAAAAAGAAATTAGGAGATAAAATGATAGTTTTTTGAACATATACAATTTTCTTGCAACTAAAATATAAATAAATAACCTATTAAAGACGTCATATTTGCAATTTTTAAATCTAAGGGACAGTTATGAAAATAACTAGAACTCCTACGACTTTTAAGTATGACATTACCACAATTTTCTACCTTTAATTTACTCTACATTACCTACAATCGTAGTTCAATCTTCTTTTTCTATCATGGTGTAGTTCATTCATTTTTCCTTCTTCTATTCTATTATAGTATTTATTTTTTTTGTACTTGATTATAGTTGATTTTCTTCTTTTATTATTTTTCTCTCTTCTACTCTGCTTTTACTACTTCAATTTTTGACCTAACCAAAGTGTCAATATTTTATACTTTATTGTATTTTTATTATGATAAAAATTTTCTGCTAAAAATATGAAATTTCCATAGAAAGACAATCACAAGACAATCAAGCAATGCAAGTGTGTCTGACATGAAAGTCCACTAGTTATATAGGTCTAAAGGAAGCATAACTCGAAATAGTCATTTTGATATGTCATTTTCAACTTAATAAAAATGAATATCATAGTCATGAATGTTTAAATTAAGCAAGATATACTCTTGCTTGTCACTACTGTGGAAGTCAACATAAGTCAACACTATTATCTAAAAATACATACTATGTATGTGTTTCGTAGCTAAGTTTCTTTTGTCTAAAGAAAAATTTTAATAGAAGATTTTAAATATATATAAATATATATACACATATAAAAAATGTTGGAGTTTCTATTTTTATATAGCTTTTGTTTTTAACGTAATATTCTTAAATGACATAAATCTTTAATTAATCTCAAATGACATCAGTTGACTACTCATGATTCTATCTATAGATAAAAACATAGAACCGGTTCTGGCACTGACCACCACTGGTACTAGAAGACACATCTCGCTGAGTTGGCAAGGCTGTTGCATTAGTCTTAGTTCTATTATTACTACCTTCTTATCTAGCAACAAGGCAATCATTAATATTGTGTCCTAGATTCCAAATCTAAAACAACCTTTCAATGGACAATCCCTGAAAGTGTAGACAACCTGACCACATCCAAAATATCCATCATGACCAGCCATGCAATAGCTGGAATGGTTCTTACCACATATACCACACACTGGGTGAAAGCGCCTTCCTATCACAATATCCTGATAAGATGCTTGAACTTCCTTATTTTGATGATTCTGAGGCTATCTGATGTTCTAAAATGGTCATTGTATTTTAAATTAATTAGTGAATGTGAATGTACTTTTAGATTTATTATTTCAATGGTTTTTGATTGTATTATCTAGTCTCTTTATTTTTTTCTTCGGATTGGATCTATATACTTTGTTTAGATATTTTCTTTGGGTTGCTAACTGAATGGTAGAGTACTTGACAATATGAGCGAAGATAGTTGTATCCATAGATATATATATAAATAACAATAATGGAATGTCAATACTTGGGTTTTATTTATATCATTCAAGAGTATCAATGGCTCACATGAATCATATATGCATGAATTTGATGTACCAAGAAATCGACAGTTCTTGATGGAATAAGCTTTTAATCTAGTTCATATAATGTCATTCTTGGGATCTATAAGAATTGCTTCTCAGGTACATCAATTAGTAGGTATGAGAGGATTAATGTCAAATCCTAAAGGACATTCTCTACTTTTTGGCATTAATCTAGACTATCTAATCCGAGATAAATTATATTGATAATCTCATCTTAACCAGTTTTTCCATTGACAGATTCTATAACTCTGAAGTTTCTTATGTTTAAAATTAATTTACTTTATCTCATTATCTAAAGTAAATGAAGGGCACAAAATATCAAAGAATATCAAGAAGAAAAAAGAAGATATCTTTTCTTTATCTTGATTTTGTTCGAAAGGACTAAAATTCTATTGGTTCAAACCTATGGGACTTAAGGAATGATATTAAAAAGAGAGGGAAGATATTCATATTAAATAAATATGAAGTAGAAGAACCTATCTGGAGTAAATTGAACTATCCATATGGCTGAGTGTCCCATTTTAATAAATAACATATATAATAAAATCTAAGAAGGGAATGGGCCTCTAACCCTTCTATTGCTATTGGTGCCCCCCTCCTGACTTAAACTGATTGAAGTCGGAGTGGCCAGTTTCTTACTCTTATTACTTTACCTCTGTTTTCCTTTTTCCTTCATAATATATTTCAAGTAGACCATCAATCTATTAATGTTTCTATCACTACTCAACATGGCTTCCCACCTTACTTGGATCGTATGAAAGGAGAGGTTAGACACTAACATATCCACTTGATTGTGCATATTTTCAACCATCTTTGGGTAATATATCAATATCTTAGTGAACTTCATATTTTACTTAGAAACGAACATGGAGACCTACTCCAAACTCAGAAACTCATGAACTCTCGCCTACTTCTTCTCCCTAAAAGAATCTACCCAGGAATTCCTCCTCAAATTCGTTCCAAGAAGGTAAAGCTGCTCCTACCCTTTATTCTTCTTCCATATGTCACATCAAGATCTAGAAATATCTTTTAGTTGATACGCTGCCAAGTTTACCCTATCTACACCCAACACCCTCATCATCTCACAAATTTGAAGAACCTCATCAAATCCCTTACTCTCACTACCCCAACATCAAGAGATGTTGGCTAAACCACCAAAGCATGAACTTGCTACTGAGCCTATCCAGCCACCATTTGAGACAACAAATGAATGGTATTTTTTAATCTGTAGTGGTCATATTAGCTGGATGTTGAGGTTCATATTGGAGGAGTATATGATCTATTCTGAAAATGGACTCCTACTACTCTGTGAACTGGTGCACATCGTAGAGGCATGATCTAAAACATGTAAAGCACGAGTCAGAATTGAAATTTTCTGAAGTAAAAATTTGAAAAATAAAATAGAATCATGAACAAAGACTAATGTTGGATTTTAGATACCCTAGGAAACTTGAACCTAAGGCTCTGATGCTATGTTTATCATGGCTTGGAGTTACCCCCTAGATGCAATGTGACATCCTTAGCCACTACGTATCTTTGGATAGACCCTTGACTTATGCATAACTCTATCAGTCATACTCAGTGAAAATAATTATCAACAAGAACATATATCAATTAGTGAACCTCACATCTATCTCGGTAAATAAATATAATAACTGAATAAAAGGTGAAACTCAACATCAAAGTAGTACATCAATGTCTGAAAGTCACTATAAATCGAATAGTAAAATTCTAGAATAATGCCTCTAGCCGGCCACAAAATAGAATGAAATAATAGTTACTAAGTCTCAACTCTGAACATAATTAGAAGGAAAATAAAATTCCAACTCAAGTTCTTAGATCAAATGGGAACTCACAACTTCAACTTCTCCTCAAAATGCAACCTAAGTCAACTTGAATGTCATAATATTGGTTGGATCTACATGATGTAAAACATACTTCCGAAAGTATGTTGTCAGTACATAGAGGGTACTAAGTATACAGAAGGTAAAAATAGAAGGCTATAAGATAATAAAATAGTACATGGATGTGCAGTTCATGAACAACTACTATTAACTTGAACTATCAAATACTGAACTTCAGTAAAGCAATAATATGCACATTTAGGAATATTAGTAAGAAGAAAGCTTCCATTTTTAGAGTAAAAGTAAAATCAAGTAAATCGTTCAAATTTAACCATTTCTAACCAGTGAAATATGCTATTTCGTAAAACTCACTTGCAATACTTAACGCCTCAAACTGACTCTTAGCTGATTCTAGGAGGTTCTATAACCAACATACTCCATAATGTGGTTAGAAGTCCAACATATATCCCTATATTGGGAGGGGTCCCAAACCTTGCTAGGGTGAGGGACATGAACTAACTCCTAGTAGATCCACTAATCCATGAACTAAATATGCCACATTAGGACCTCACCCTAATTGGGCCATGAGAAAATTATGTCACTTTGGACTATGAGCTTCCTACGCTTGGCAACATAGGTTATGGGATATGGGTTATGTCACCTGAATCTTCTCGGTAATAGGATACTCCTAAAAACTATCTATGTACAAGCTACTACTTATTTATATTTGACTTAGCCATAAGGGGACCATGAACTAATTTACCGAATCTACCATTATATCTATCTCTATGTTGTACTTGAACTTACTGGACCTATAATTCAGGCCACTGAACCCTCTTTCAAGTTATACTATTTCTAAAATAGTTTTAGACTTTAGAAAGCCAACTTACTAATCTTATTATTAATGAGAGCTGACAATGATTATAAAGAAAATTCTAACCTTTAAACTGACCAAACATGAACTGGCCACTTATAATATATCAAAAAAATAATTTACCAGGTATATAAACTCCACATAAGGGACTTCCAAATCATGGACATAAGAATACTTTACAATTTTTTAGCAACTTATGCAATTTGTTATTTAATCCTTGAACTCTTAATTTCTTTCTAAGATATCATGAATAGAGGTAATAATGATGATAATTATCAAAGAACATGTCAAGATTTTGATTTCCACATCAACAAAGGAATTGGAATTCACCTTAGGATTTCTAAGTCATAATCATGAATAAAGCTTTGGAAGATTTAGAAACAAGGGTTAAAGGAATACTTGCTCATAGCTCATAACCTGAACCTGAAGATGACGGCTTGAACTTGGAGAATATGGATTCTCTTAAACTTGACCCTAACTTTGAACTTAAGAGAACTACGCAAAGGATATTCCTTTAGGTCTAAGGAATATATTTATAATAAGAGAAATAAAACGGTTTGGGGTTTATATAACCTCCCTCATAAAGCCTAAAACAACATAGTATATACCATTAACTAGTGGGAAAAATCTAAAAAGTCCCTGCGAAAAGAGGACTAAATTTCAACTGGGAAAGTTTTATGGATGGGTTGATGGTCTGTAAATTGTCCTGTCAAACCTAGGCCAAGTTTATCAAGCTACCAAAAGGTTTCCATGGTGGACATCATGGTTCGTAACCAATATTACGTACCATAGAATGATCTATAGAACTTTCCAACACTAGGAAAAATTGGAAAAAATTGAAACAATAATGATAAATCATATGACGGCCCGTCAAAATATTTTACGAATAGTTAAAGCTTTCGTGTAAACTAAAAATAACACTTAAGCCACTGGAACTTTGGAAAAGGATCATGAAAGGTCTTACGGTCCGTCAACTCCAATGACAGATTGTAAAATGGTACATGAAACTTTTTTTAACACTTAGTATTGGAAAGAATCGACAATGGCTTCCCTAATCCTTCAAACTAATTGACGTCCATGGACCTGTCCATGAAAAAAAGAAACAGTTTAGATTTTTCAAATGCCTCTTATATTTAACTAAAACAACATCTAATATAAATTTTAAGGTTTTGCACCACGAGTCGTGGTATGGATTCGTAGGGTGATTTTTAATTTCCATTAGGCTATCCTTAGTAACATGAGTTAACGTGGTATGGATTCATAGGGTGAGCATGATATTCTATAAACATTGTATGTCCTTGATAATTCGAGTCAAGTTTGACGATCATGAGTTTATAAGTTGAGTCGACATGATTAAATTTAAAATTTAGAGTCAATATGCATGATTTGTCAGTTTTACAAGGTCTAAACACATTTTCTACTTGCTATTAAATTTTCATGAAATTGATAGTGTTTAGCTTTAAATTAATCTAAGCCCAATTCCAAAGTCAATTCTTTAAAAGGGTTGTTCAGCTTAGCCAAATCTCAATCATAACTTAGCTAAAATCTTGAAAGATGAGAACAATATCTATAAGTCAAAATTTTCCCAAGAGGCTAAGATAGACTTAAATGAGTAGTAGTAAGCAATAGTCAGTATGTTGTCAATTTTTGTAGCAGTATTAGCATAAAACTTATTCAAATATAATAACTGATATGCTGTGAGTGTACGATATTTTCGATGCTTAAAATGAGGTATTTTTGTATGTTCCTAACCATTTTTATGTATATTATTTTTTTTATGTATTTGTTTTAGGAAAACTGGGCTCTGAAGCACTAAGAGGAAAATGCTGAAATTTGATGTCATGGGCTCACATATAGATATTGTTATATCCTTGTTCTTGATTTGATTCAAACTTTTACTACATTCATTTTCATTAGTCTTCTAATTTACCACTTTGTGATTGTAAGTATTTATAACACCCTAAAATTTTGAAATAAAATTTAAACCGTTGTATGTATATGGTTAGGCTTCAAAGTCTATGAGTTATCACTTGTTCCTAGGTGATACAATTATTTCTAAGTTTTGTAAATAGTGTTTGATATGATTCAATAACATAAGGAACTCCTAACACAAAGTTAAGTTCAAGGTTGTTCTACTGGCCTAGTTTTCATATTGTTTCATGTATGGAAAAAATTTAAAAAGATTATATATCCAAATATATGAGAATTTATGTGAACCATAACCTATCCAAATAAGGAGATCTGAGTCTAATTTCCAATACAACAAACCGCGTGTCAATCCGAGGTCAGAGAAACGAGTTACAATTATTTTACTAAGGGATCTATAGCCTAGAGTGCTAGGGAGACACCACCTCATATCCCCAATATCAGGGGGAGTCACCCTTCCCATAGCCTCAAACCTTTGGGGAGAATCCCCTCCCATCACCCTATTTCTTGTTTCCCCTTGGACAAGGCTCAAAATGAGTATTTTTCAATAGTCGTAGTGCCCCTCTCATAGCTCCAAACCTCTGGGGCGACACCTACTTCATTTACAGGGTAGGAAAATTTATTTATTTCCTCAAGACTATTTTGGTAACTTCTAATTGATTAAACAGTAATACTAGGCCATTTTATGTCTTTTAAAGAGACCTATTTAAGAAACACTTATAGAAAAATAATCATTCATTCTCTATACTCTTAAATTTCCAAGTTATAAGAAAGAAAAGAAAACAAAAAAGTCATGTTCAAGTTTCCCCAAGACAAACTTTGGTTTCATCAAGTCCAAGCTTCCATTCTTATCGATTTCTTCAAGAATAATTTCCTACCAAGGTACATAGGATATTCAGTGATGAACTATTTCCGTTCCCATGCCAAAAAATTACTTAGAGCTAGGTTTTCTATTTCTAGACTTCAATTTTTCAAGTTATAATTGGTGTTCTTGTTATATTCTTTGTACTTTAGAGTATAAATTACATGATTATTATGTTTAATGAACCTTTACAAGTTACCGTGGATTGATGTAAAGTCAAAAGTCTTTATGATTTATCTACCCAAATTGTGTATGTTACCCAATTATTATATTATGTCAAGCACAAGTCATTTAGAACACATAAATCAAGAATATGTTCAAGTATCAAGAATAAGCAAGATGATATAGTTTACAGATTTTCAGAAAGCATAATTAGCATAACTCAGATAAGTACATTTAAATAAGAAACTTTTCTAGTTTATGCATTATTTTTAGAATATTATGAGCCTAAGTTATAACTACATACATTTTGGGAGTATTATTTAGCACTAAGAGGAATGCGGGTTTCTCAAGTACCATAGGATATCCTTCTCAAGTGGCTTAAAAACTCAATTCTATTGCCTTCTCAAATGGCATAGCCTTCTCAAGTGGCAAAAAATCATTTATGCCCTCTATACCTTGGCAATGTTTAGAAGAACTTACCACCGTAATCTCCAACATGTTCCTGTCTTGAGTCATTATGCTATATCATGATCTCAGTGTTTACAATCTCTCCTTATGTACTCTAGTTCTCAAGATTTTAGTCCATAGTTGAGTGTCATTGCAAGTATAACCCTCAAAATACTATGAAATGTCATTTGATCCCTGTCTCTCTGATTTATTATACATATTTTACAAGTTTGTGATTTATAACAAAATGTAACTCAATTTTAAGCATGATTCCTAGCGCAATTTTCTAACATGTTTTACAAAGTTGTGACAATTTTCATGATTTCAGAGTCTCAGTGTCAGTTTTTCTTGCATCCAGTATCATTATTATTATTATTCTCAATGTCAGTCTCAATTTTCTTGTAGCCAATACCATTATTATTATTAAACATGTACTTACATGCGCACCAGTATATTTAATATACTAACCGCCTTTGTGTTGTATGTCTTTACAATGTATATTTCAAGTACACCTCTTGTCATGACCCGACTTCTCCGAGTCATGATGGCACCTACTATCCACCCAGTAGGAGAACCAAATCCTATAGTCCATAGCCAAAGCGGAGGACTACAACAGTATATGCGGAAAAACAATAAGATGTAATACAAGTTCCCAAAACCC
>JBDJHY010180139.1:0-12107 GCA_039654485.1 Withania somnifera
TACCCATGTGTATTAATAATTAACTCTGTTATATGGTAAACACCATCATCCCATCCCACCCCACACCAAAACCCACTCAAGGTTGAAAGTTGAGAGTCCTTTCCACTGTGCTATTCCGCGATTGTAATATAATAAAATACAGAAGTAAACAATTAAACCCTGATATATTTCCCATCTTTGAGAAAAGAATTTCAAACTAAATTAAACCCACTTTGAAGCTGAAAGTTTGATTTTTTTATCCAAAAACCTATTTCAATAGGAAACATATCATAAGCATCACCCTTATCCATATTATTCTGAACTCTCAAACGGTAAGAATACCAACAAAATAGATAAAACTCACATATTCAGCTAGGTAATAATTAAAATTAACAAAGAAGTAAGTCATTTTTCAGCTTCAAACTGCAGTAAATAATGGCCACCTCTTGACCCTTCACTTAAATAACAAACTTGGTTCACTAGACAAAATTTCCAACTAGTGGATTGCCTCAGTTTTATAATATTGTGTAATACAAAAACAACAACAACAACATACCCAACGTAATCTCACAAATGACGTCTGGGTAGAGTTTACAGACACCTTCCCCTACCTCGTAGAGATAGAGGTTGTTTCCAATAAACCCTAGACCCTCAGGTAATATTGTGCAATCAAAATCCCAGCGGACATAGTTACCTAATACCTGTTGCTGGTGGGAGGCGATACCTGTTGCTGGTGGGAGATGGCAGTATCTGGTTGATTTAGTTTAGGTACACGAAAACTGGCTCGGACACCACGGTTATGAAAAAAAATTATATTTGCAATACAAAATAAAACATCAGCACACCTACTATAATCTCATAAATGGAATCTGGGGAAGGTAGACTGTAGACATACTTTATCCCTATAGAGAGGTTATTTCCAATATACCCTTAGCTAATATTGTGTAATACAACAACAACAATAACATAGCTAATGTAGTCCTGGTCTGGTTATAGAGTTCGCAGACATTACCCCTACCTCATCGAGATAGAGAGATTATTTACAATAGACCCTCAGCTAATATTGTGTAATACTTCAACAACAACAACACATACCCAGTGTAATCTGACAAGTGGGATCCAAGGAGGCTAGAGTGTACACTGACGTTACCTCCTACCTACCTCGTAGAGATTTCTATGAGAGGCTATTTCCAATGGACCCTCAGCAAATATTATGTAATACAAGCTCAATAAATTAAAAGATGCAAATATCATTCAAACCCACTCATGATTCCATTGAACTCAGATCAATCATGAATTGCTAATTATATTTCCAAAGAAAAATCCATCAAAGCCTCTATATTTACCATCCCAAAAGCTGAACTTAAACTAAATTTCAGATCTTTGAATGAAAAACAATTAAATCAATAAAGATGAAACCTAATTATATTTCAACCAAAAAAAAATCAAAAAGGCTGAAAATAAACTTAATTTCAGATCTTTAAATGAAAAACAATTAAAAAAAACAAATAAAGATGAAATCTTTAGGGTTTGAGGATCTAAAACAAACAAAGACCTGTTTTTGCAATTTAGGTTGTCCCCAATCGGCGAATTCCGCCTCCGTGAATTTGACGTAGATGATGATGATGATTCACTTGTTGAATTCTCCGGCCAAAGAGATGCCCTCATAATTATTCTATCCCCCACACAAACAAACACCTCATGCCCCAAAATTCTCCGGCATTTCGAACGGAGCTCAAAAAATTCCGGCGAGAAATAAAATTTTGGTTTCAATTTTCCGAAAACGCCCTTGAATTTGGAGGAATTTACACCGGAAAATTTAAAGAGACGGAGTGAATTAGAGATGTTAGACAACGGTAAAAATTGGAAGAAGGGCAATTTTAAGGGGAAAATGAGAAGAATGAAGACTTCCCGAAGATTTTTGGCTTTGGATTTTCCGAGCTTAGGACAGTAATATGTTTATACTTTTGATGTTGTGATCAAAATGACAGATATGTCCTCGGTGGGATGGGAAAGCCCACTACAATTCCAATGGTATTAAAAAAAACTTAAATGGCAATTTTTTTATATTAATTGAAAAAAGAAACATCTTAAATCAATTAAAATTCACGCAATTTAACTCTCAAAAGAAAACTAAAACAAATGGCGTTTAAGATGAGAAATAAAACAAGCAAAAGTGAACGAAAAAAGTATTATGAAAAGATATTACAAAGTGAAGGCTCAAAACATTACGAACAAATAAAAATTGAAGTAACTAACTTACTAAACGACTATCATAGTTGTTCCCACTACAATCAAAATCTTAAAGAGCTCTGTATAAGTGCTCTTTTTAATGAAATGTCACATTTTCACTTTGTGTTGCTTGATTTCGGAAAGAAAATATAATACATACACAAGTAAAACGGACGGGAAGAGAATTATATAAACAATAACAACATGCCCATTATATTCACACACACTTTAGGGTTTGGGGAGGGTACATGTACGCAATTTATAACTCTACCTAGGGGTCAAGTAGAGAGGTTGTTTCCAGAAGATACTCGGCTCAAGACATTATAATATAGAAAAACATCGTATATCCTAACAATGCATAATTAGAAGAAAAAATCAATAACATAACAATAAATGCAAAGCTATCAACAAATACTAGTACACTCATGCTACATGAAGCAACCAACCTAAGCAATACTCAGGGAGCTATACTCTACACCTAAGGTACTATGACTCCTAAGCCCCAACGACAGACAAAGAAAACTTAGCAATCAACAAAAACTAACCCCAAACCTACTAACCTTCTACTCTAATACTCGTCCTCCGTATCTTTCTATCTAGGGTCACATCCTCAGTAAGTTGTAACTTCTTCAATTTTGTAATATCACCTCTCCAATATTTTTCCAGTCCGTCTCTTTCTCTCTTGACTTCATCCCTCGCCAACCTCTCACACCTCCGTATAGGGGCATCTGTATCCCTCCTAAGCACATGTATGAACCATCTCAGTCTCGCCTCCCGTATCTTATCTTCCAATGCACTAACCCCACTATGTCTCTAATAACCTCATTACAGATCTTATTACACCTAAGTAAACCCACACATCCATCACAACATCCTCATCTCCACCACCTTTAACTTCTGGATATGAGAATTCTTAACTGGTCAATACTCTGCTCCATACAACATAGTTGGTCTAACTACCACTCTGTAAAACTTATCTTTCAGTTTAAGGGGTACTTTCTTATCACACAAGACCCCAGATCTGAGCCTCAATTTTATCTACGTCGCACCATGACGGTGGAAAATATCCTCATTAATCTCTCTATTACCCTGGTTCATAGACCCGAGATACTTGAAACTATAT
Source organism: Withania somnifera (assembly GCA_039654485.1). NCBI lineage: Eukaryota > Viridiplantae > Streptophyta > Magnoliopsida > Solanales > Solanaceae > Withania > Withania somnifera. Next base: position 3,335 of record JBDJHY010180139.1, read on the forward strand.
TTCTTACAGATAGACTGAGTATCCAACTTCACTCTCACGTCCTTCTCCACCTCATCGAACATGCACTCCAAATACTCCGTCTTGGACCTGCTCAACTTAAATTTTTTAAACTTAAGAGTTTCTCTCTAAACCTCCAAACGTATCATTAACTCCTCTTCGAGTTAGTCAATCAAAATTATGCCATCCGTAAACAGCATACACCAAGGTACCTCAACTTGAATTTTCTGCTTCAAAGCATCTATCACCAATGCAAATAAAAACAAACTAAAGGTCGATCCTTGATGAAACCCCATACCAACTAAAAATGATCTGAGTCTCCTCCCGTAATTCTTACACGAGTCTTGGCTCCATCATATATATCTTTAATCTCTACATGAACACCTCTAGCCTCCAAGCACCTCTAAAGAACCTTTATCGTAAGCTTTTTCTAGATCGATGAATACTATGTGTAAGTCCTTCTTTTTTTTCTTGTATTACTTCATCAATTTTCTAACCAGATGGATCGTCTCCATAGTCGAGCGTCCCAACATGAATCCAAACTGATTCTCGTAAATAGTCAATGTCTTCCTCATCCACATCCTCAACTCCACTACCCTTTCCCACACCTTCATTATATGACTTAGTAATTTGATATCCCTATAATTGTTGTAATTTTAGATGTCTCCCTTGTTCTTGTACAACGGGATCATCGTACTCCTCTCCACACTTCAGGTATTTTTGTCGTCCTGAAAATGATATTAAACAACTTGGTTAGCCATGCAATATATGCCCCTCTAGAGCTCTTCCAAAAATCCATTGAAATCTCATATGGCCCAGTCGTTCTACCCTTACTCATCCTACGAATAGCGCTCTTAACCTCCTCCAACCTAATATGCCTAAAATAACTATAATCGTGACATCTTTTTGAGTGCTCCAAATCACCTAACACAATATTTGTGTCTCCCGCATCGTTCAAAAGCTTATGGAAGTATGTTTATATCTTCTTAATCTGGACATACTCTAACAAAACTTTACCATCCTCTCCCTTGATACATTTAACTTGGTACAGGTCATGCATCCGCCTCTCCCTCGTCCTGGATAACCTATATAATTTCTTATCCGCATCTGTGTCCTTTAATTATGCATAAAGTCTCTCAAAAATTGATGTCTTAGTTTCCATAACCGCTAACTTCGCCTCTTTTCTCGCCTTCCTATACTCCTCCTTATTTTGCCGATTCTCCTCCTAAGTATACTTTCCACCAACTTCGCATAGGCTCCCTTCTTTGCCTCTGTCATTACTTGAACTTCTCCATTCCACCACCATTCCCCTCGACATTTATCCGAACAGCCTCTTGAGACACCCAAAACCCATTTTGTTGTATCCCTAATACAACTTGCAGTCTTATCCCACATACTGTCTACATCCCCACTACTTTCCCACGCCCCTACATCCATCAATTTCTTTCCTATTTATAGAGTACTGTCCATCTCCAAGCCTCCCCATTTGACCCTAGGTTGATCATCCAACACCCTATTCTTCATCATCTTTATTATCAAATCCATCACCAAAAGCTTATGATGTGTTGAAAGGTTCTCCTTTGGGATAACCTTACAATCTCTACAAATCCTTTTATCTCCCTTCCTAAGGAGAAAAATGTCTGTTTGCTTCTGGCTACCAAGCTATGAAAGGTAACCAGATATTACTTTTTTTAGGCAAGCTCGAATTTGCCACCACTAAAAGGTTCTAGAAAAATCCAAAAGCGATACACCTCCTTCATTTCTTTTCTGAAACCAAAGCCTCCATACACGTCAACATAACCCTTAGAGACGACCCAATGTGCTAATTGAAATCTTCTCCAATAAAAAGTTTCTCAATGATGGGAACACCTCTCACCGTATCATCTAAACACTCCAAAAAACTCTTCTTCTTCTCCTCGTCCAAGCCTACTTGCAGGGCGCACTAATATTATTCTAAATCGACCCTTCAACCACCAACTTAATCGACATTATCCTATCGTTCACTCTCCTGACTTCTACCAATTGCACCCTGAGCTCCTCATTAACTAAAATCTCTACCCGTTCCTATTTCTCACCCCTTTTGAGTACCATAACTTATAACCGTTTACATCCCGTATTTTAGAACCTACCTCTTTAGTCTCCTACACACAGGCTGTGTTAATCCTCATAGTGCTAAGAATCTTCACTAATTCTATAAACTTACCTTGAAAAGTACTTATGTTCCAGGACCATACTCTCAACCTAGAGGTAGTCTACCTACCCTTCCTGTCCCTCTGACCTCGATTCGAACTCAACCCTGCCCCTAGCCCTGACCGCAACCCTAAATTCGAACCTAACTGATGGAATGATCCTACTCGACCATCATTAACCAACGCCACTAAAGAGAGTGTAAATTAATCAAGAGAACTACTTAACCAACCAAACTAGCACAACAGTACTCCAACACTATAGCGCTAACCCCAACTCCAACCTAAAAAACCCTACCATCCAGCAATACGAGAAAACACTTATCAAGTCACTGCTACACCGATCAAGAACAACTAGAGCAAGATATGTGCCACTTAAAACCAACAATCAGAAGAGAAAACAAGAAATATAATCAGAGAAATAACGAAATACATCAATTAATAACTCAAACTTAAAGGCGAGAAATAATTTGAAACTATTCCATAAGAAAAAACAAAAACAATATTAAATCAAGTATAACTTCTAGAACATAGTAAGAACAATATAGCAAACAATCCTATGATATAGTACTATATACCAAGAGAAGGAAGTGAAGAATCACAAAATAAATTGGTAGTAATGGAAGGTCAAAACCTAATGTCAACTAAAAAACACAACAAAATGTTAGACGGAACTTGTGTAACGCTTCAAAACTTGATGAAGAAATGGAACTTGATGTATGTTACCGTTGTCAGAGTTCACCAGTAATCACTGGATTTCATTGAGAGATTCCATGGGTTCTTGTCTCGGTCTATTCCTGTAAGAAATGCAATATTTTCCAGTCTAGCCCACTCTTTATGGCCAAGAAAATGTAGTGGACCCTCGTTGGAGAAGAAGGGAAACCGGTGTACTAGTTGTTTGAACGGAGGCGAAGAAGAGATGACAACGTGGCAATGGCAAATCTGCACTATGGTGGCGACGACCTGGTGGTTGAGGCGATGTCAATGAGGTTCCGTAGGTGGTAGGTTGTTGTTGTTGCAGTGGCGGATGGAGGAGAGTGGGTTCTCGTCTAATCAACTGTCATATAATTCATATCGGAGATGGCAGAAGTTTTCGAAAAGGTGAAGTAAGATGAGGTCGCTGGTTATGAGTTCCCAACAGAGAAAGGAATCAGAGAAAATTATATAGGAAAGGAAAAATGTGAAAAGAGATTACAAAATGATCGAGGAATCAACAAGGTAAAACTGCAGAAACCAACTAACTGAACTACTAAAGTCTCTATGTAAGTGCTATCTAAATGGAATTTTACTTTGTGTTTACTTTATTATCTTTTCTCATATTTAGAATCTTAAATTGGAGCTTTAAAAAAAATCTTGATATTTAATTGTCTTCATCTGAGCAATAATGAGATTTAAAATAATATTTCGAGATTTATTTAAATAAATATTTATTTCTTTAATTGATTCATGTCTTTAATATTAAATTTGAAGTTTGAAAAATAAACTATTTTGTTATCTTTTCCCATCCCTAATCTAATGTTCTGAACATATACTTTTCCTATTCCAGTACTTTAGACTATGCGATGCTTCTTAATTGATGCAAAAAGAAAATCATGATTTTTCTTCAAAGTATGACTTAGTCATTTTTTGTGTATCTAATTAATTTAGATTAATTATATATTTTATCAGTTTATATATAGATACGTTATATTTTAACTTTAAATAAATTATATATATTAGTCTATCTCACTCGCTTCTCTCTTTCTGCGCTCGCCTCTCCCGTCCTCGCTCGTTAGTCTCCTCTCTCTTCATTGATGAATCTAGTATTGTGTAACGTATCCAGTTATTAATGTATGGGTACATATATGTGCATTGTGTATCTATAATATTTAAATACATATTTTAAAAAAAAAGATACATAATTAAAAAATATTAAGATACACATGAAAAAAACTTTTAAGATATACAGAGCCTTAAAAATATTTAAAACATTATGATACACAAGAAAAAATATTAAAAATACATAGAGCCTTAAAAATATTCAAGAAACATAGGACTTAAATTATTTTAGATATCAAAAAAGATTTAAGAAAAAATAAAATGGATATCTGAAGTACCTGCGAAATCAGATACCATTACCTAAAGCACTGCTATTTATGTAATTTTAGCATAAATATTCATAATACTTGGACATTGTTGGTTTCAAATATTTATTAATCTTGGAACATTCATATAAAGCATAGTAAACTTTAGTCTTATTATGGCCCACTTGTCAATTTTTTTAGTTTCAAATTACTGTATATTTCATCCTTAAATATTTGCTACTTTTAATGAGGACTAAGTATATAATAAGTGATTTTTCTGTTGAAAAATAGTGTGGCAGATAACACCATTTATCGTTAACTAAGATTTCAGAGTTTAGTTCCAAACAACTGTGCAGCAGGTTGAAAGATGTGTTGCCTACCATAGTATATAATATTCAGACAATTTTTGTGAAAAATAGATCTCTCATACAAAATGTGTTGGTATGTCATGATTTAATGAGACATTACTACAGAAAAACCTCTCCTGAATGTCTCATGAAGATTGACCTTAGAAAAGCATATGATATGGTGAATGAGATTTTCTTCAGGAAATGTTAGAAGGCTATGATTTTCCTCCCAAGTTTATAGAGTTAGTGATGGTTTGTATGACAATTATCAATTTTTATAGTAGAGTAAATGGTGAAGGGGGTGTGGTTCCCTCCAATGGAAAAGAGGGTTGAGATAGGGTGATCCTATCTCACCTCTTATTTTTGTTATGGTCATGAAATATTTCTCAAGGTTAATGAGGAGAATGAGCCAACTCCCTGACTTTAGATATCATATCATGTGCAAATATTTAAAACTCACATACCTTACCTTTGCAGATGATCTTATGATCTTTTGTAAAGGAAATGAGAAGTCTGTCCACAGAATTATAGAGGCAATCAAATGTTGCTCTACTATAATAGGTTTGACAATTAACAATGATAAATATAATATTTTTATTGCAAGGGTTTTAGAAATTGTTAAAAAGAACCTGCTGGAGATTACTGGTTTTGTTGTTGGTACATTACCTATCAAATATTTGAAATTGTCTTAGTCTCATAAAAAATGAAGTAAGGTCGAATCTCATCAGAAGTGTCAGGATTACTGAGAAGATTAGGTCTACCTCTTCTAGGCATCTTTCATATGCTGGGAGGTTACAAGTGGTTAATTCTGTTTTGTTCTCTATGCACAACTTTCAGGACTCAGTATTTTTGTTGCCAAAGAGTGTCATTATATTAGTGAATGCAAGATATAGGAAATTTGTATGGGGTAGTACAGAGGGAAAGAGAAAGATTGCCTAGGTTACATGGCCAAATATATGATGGCCTACGACTAAGAGAGACCTGGACATTAAAAATTATAGAATGTAGAATGTACCAATTATGTAAAATAGTCTGGTGGTTTTGTCAAGACAAAGAACAACTCTGTTTAAATGGTCTCACAACATCTATATGAAAATAAGGAAAGATTTGTGGCCTCATAATCCTTCATGTGATTATAGTTGGTACCAAAAATAGTTGCACAAGATTAAGATAAGCATGCAAAGCTAGTATGTGAATGGTAGATATTGTCTTACAGCTAAAGGAGAGTATTCAATGTCCAAGAGTTATGCATCTTTGATGGGTGATAAACCTATATCTATGTTTATACTAACTAAATCTGGAGCAAAGTTCTTTTGCCAAAGCAGAGGCTCTTGTTGTGGCTTGCTAATCAGGAAAATTTGCTCACGAGGAAAAGGCTCAACAGATTGGGTTTGATTACTGAAGATTTTAATTGTGTTTTACGTGATTAACATGTGGTTGAGATTGCTACACACTTCTTTGTTGAACGTCCCTGGATGGGAGAACAATTGGAGTAGAATATCTTAATGGTTGGGCATTAATGTTTCAATTGAGGGAGTACCAATGTCTATATACAAACTTAAGCATAAGCACCAACGAGCTTTCAAGTGAGAAATCATTATTGTTGGGTATGTAGCGATATCTTATCATGTATGCTAGTCTAAGAATGAGATTATTTTTCATAGGTAAAAATGTACATATGGAGGTTAACCTACAGAATGTTAATGTTATAGTAGTAGAAAGAATAAGTATATTCAGTGTAACAAAGTTAGCTAAAAAGTGCTCTTATTTCATTCATTACGTTAGTAATTAGTTTTGAGGCTTAGGTTTATCTGGCTCCCTTCCTAGACCTAGAAGATGGCCAAGGAACTCAGGTGCTCTTTAGATGTATTAAATTTTACTGGGATGGTAGTATTACATTCTATTACTAAAATATTTGAGTTTAGTTCTCACCATTAAAAAAAATTAGTAATAAGATATTTCCTCTTGAATAGGTCATACACAATGCGAATATGAATTAAATCAAATTTGCATCTTATACTAACTCATCCAATTGAAGTATAGATAACTTTCATCGTTAAATATAAAAGCCTAGCCATTAATTTTACTTAGATGAATTAACATGGTTTAACAATGAATCCTTGGCAATTCATTAATTTATTTTTGGTAGGTATTAGTTTCTGTTATGTGAATTTGAACAGTAAATAAGTTCAATTATTGAATTTCTTTAGTCAATTCCATATTCAATAATTCATTATTGGGTATATGATGTGAAAACGAATACGCGGAAGCAATAAAGACAGAGGATAGATATTTACACACAAGAAAAGGAAATCTAGTAGAACCTAAGGGTGTGTCAAAACCAAAGACCCGTTTAATTGACCTGAATCAAGCATGAAATTCTTATGGAAACCCCCCAAGGAATTCAATCACGCGAAACTACCATTTCTACAAGTGTAAATCAAGCTTTACCAAAAAGCTTTAATCTCTACCAAAGAGACCTATAATGTCAAATTGGTCCCCATACTTGACCCATAATGTCAAATTGGTCCCCATACTTTTAAACCTCTTCAATTTGAGCTCCACTCCATCTTCTAAGCTTTCCTATGCCATTCTCCACATTTGGTGCTTCCATAGAGTACATATCTTGGGTAGTCATGGCTAGACCATAAAGTATAGGTCTAGCACGATTGGTGTCTTTCCCTGACATTATCAAGTGCTCCCACTTTTGCCCAAGTAACCAACCACACACTATTTTGATCCTAAAAGCACTAAATAGGGTCTTCAAAACCATCGAAGGCATCCTCGAAGCGCTCATCGCTCGCACTTCTCGAACAACTCTTTTCATACTTTGATTTATCAATTCTAGCCCCGGGCATATTCACATCATCCTCCCTTTGTTCAAAAGAATTAGTCCTTGAATCTGAACTTAGCAAAACCATAGGAAAAAACAACAAAGAAAACTTCCTCATGGCATGGGTTAAGGTTAGTAATAATAATTCTACCACTATGTTATGGTCGCACACACTTAATGTATAACCAAGTATCAAAATGAAGCACAAAAGGTTGTGTAACCCACCTAACAAGGTTTACTTGGCTACTCAAAGGATCTTGAAAAAGGGGAATAACAAAAGGACCATTATATTTAAGAAAACACACAGGAAAATCATTAATGGTGATATAGTTCATGAAGCACAAAGACCCCTTTAAGTCAAACAACACAAAAATAACCCACATGGTTATACGAAATAGCATCAACAAGGTCAATCCGAGTTAACATTCCGCCTAACACATTGGCTATCATCAAGGGTGGGGTTTTCCCCTGCATAAATTGGCATATAGATCATAATTAAGAATAAAAGAGCAAATAATAACACCAAATGATAATCACATGACAGAGAACAAGTGCTACTACTATTTACCTTAACAAGCATACCAACCACAAGCTTTAAGTTAAGCTTGTCATGGAAACCAAACTCTTCATTACCATAAAGGCAATGGCAACCAACACCGGGGTCAAATGGGAAAGCATCATAGGACATGGGATCAATATTCCTATAGACCCGGTAGCCACTCTTATTTACATAGGAATCAATCTCACATACATGAATATCATTATATGCAAATAGATAATACAAGAAGGTGTCTCTTAAGACAACTTCATCTTCGGTGTCCCCGAATGTATAATGACTATCCACTGTAATAGTGTCATACATACCATCAAGAATAGGGTCACGTAAAGAAGAAGAAACACATAGGGAATGAATACCTTCTTCCCCCTCAAAAAGTTTCGTACCCCTTAGAGTACTTCCATTTTCATAGAAGAGGTTTTCAACTTTGGAAGAAATATCCTCGCACCATAGTGGGTTATCACAAATATGTCAACCCTCAAGGAGAGTTCCCACACCATCATGTTGCATCCTAATAGGTATTCCACAAGGAGTGATTTCATTGTCAAATTCAAACAAGACATTATACTTGAAGAGAGAACTATCAATTATAGAAGGAGTTTCTAAACATACTAGTTTACTCTCAAAAAGGCAAACATCAATGTTTGACACCTATTAAGCACATAACTTCTATAAGCAAGACTAGACATAGGATCCACAATATTTGTAAAGCTCAAAGAATCACTCAAAATCAAATGATCAACCTATGGGTGGCCAACCGGACCAGGACGACTGGTACTGTCCCGGGGCGT
>JBDJHY010180148.1:0-12106 GCA_039654485.1 Withania somnifera
AGGTCCTCGTTCGTGATTCAGCTCGCTGATCGTTCGTTCCTCCTCAGATCAGAGTTTTAGGGTGAGCTTGGCGTGCAACTTGATCCTGTTTCTCTTTAGCTTTATATTTTGATTATCTCCATTGTATTTCGGTGACCTTTGGATATTGTATATTTTCCATCCTTGTTGTTCTATACTAGTGGTTCATTTGACATTAACTTCGGTTCTTGGGTGTATTCCGAAATTCTTAATTATCTTTACTATTTCTTTTCTGATTCTTTCATATTAATTGTAGTAGTCCTCCACTTCGACTACGGACTATGGGGTTTGGTTATCCTACTGGTGGTATAGTAGGTGCCATCATGATCCGAGAAATCGGGTCGTGACAGGCTATGGTTGCATTTAGGAAATTCATCCCTTCTTTTAAATCATATTCGTGCGTAATCTTAGTTAGTTTCATCAATACTGATTCGCCATCTTCATTCTTACGCAAATGCATCGTACTAGATCTTCTTCCGGAAGACGAAATTCGAAGGCACCAGCTGATGTGCCTACTCCAGCTTCCACGTCAGAGACTCCAGCAGTACCGGGTGCAGTACCAGCATCGATACCAGTGCCAGTGCCGACAGTAGCCCCTAGTCCCACAGTTTCAGCGGCGCAGACTGCTGATCTTCGCGGGTTATTATGGCAGATGTTAGAGGTGTTGGGTGGTCCTCCGGCTGTGGGGTCACAACCTTCAGTCCCTGTAGCACCTACAATCAGGCCTACAGTTGATCCTACTCTGGTGCATGTGGAACCAGTGTCGGTGGTTGCTCCGGTAGCAGAGTCATCTTCAGCTGGGGTTGGCTCGGGGCAGAAGCTCCTGACTAGCTTTTTGAGACTTGATCCCCCCAGGTTTTCTGGCGCAGTAGGGGAGGATGCACAGGAGTTTTTCTTAGACTGTGAAGAACGGTTGAAAAACATGGAGATATTACAGACCCACGGAGTTGCCTATACCACTTATCAGATGAGAGGTGCGGCGAAGTAGTGGTTGAGGGCATTTTTAGCTGGAAGACCTACAGGGCCTTTAGATTTGTCGTGGGATGAGTTCTATGAGGTATTTATCAAGAAGTATGTCTCTCATGCTCAGAGGGATCGGTTGAGAGAAGAGTTCCAGAGGTTGGAACAGGGTTCGCTAACTGTGGCCGAGTATGAGGCCAGATTTCATCAGTTATCCGTGTATGGGGCAGAGTTCTTGCCCACTGAGGCGGAGAGAGTTCACCGATTTTCTAGAGGTTTGAGTTATAGGCTCCTCGAGGCGGTAGCATGGTTGGTTTCTGATGTACGTACGTTACAGGAGGTGGTTGATCATGCCTGTACTATGGAAGACCTCTTTCTTGAGTCGCCGCAATACATCGAGAAGAGGCCGTGGCATCAGGGTGAGTTCAGTGGATCGAGTTCTGGGAGACAGGGTCAGTTTTAGCGACCTCAGAGCCAGTATAGCAGACCAGCTCCGGTTGTTGTGCAGCCATCAGCCCCAGTTTCAGTTCAGCCTTATGGAGGGGCTAGTTCATCTCGACAGTCGGGGCAGGCGAGTTTTGGTAGAGGTGCCCGTCAGATAGGGCCTTGTTTTGAGTGCGGCCAGGTAGGCCATGTTGCTCGATTTTGTCCTCACAGAAAAGTATTTCAGCCTGGCCCAGTTGCTGCTCAGCCTATTAGAGCGGTTCTTCCTCCAGTTAGAGGTGGTACACCCGGTGGACAGAGAGGTTATGCTCAGAGAGGTAGAGCAGGTGCTCGTGGTGTAGGTAGGCGGGGTGATCCTCGTATGTATGCTTTTCCTGCGAGATCAGAGGCCTACACATCTGATCCGAGCGTTTATTAGAATTACTTGTTTATTTATTTTACTTCTTTCTCGTTATTTACTGTTTAATTATAGCTTCGTATCATGTGGGAAATTAGTGCTAACTACCGTTATTCTTTCAATTAATCCTTCTTTTGAGGTTGCCGGTATACCGAATATATATTCAATCATGATCTTCTTTGATTCCTATTTATTGATCATATTTTTTGCATATGTTGTTAGAAGGTTGTCGGTTATATATTATTCCATTACCGGTGGTCTTAGTATGTGATTAGCTAGCAGTATCGCACTATGTGCTATCGTTTCCATATTGAATTGCTAGTTTCATGATATGTCCTATTTGTTTTTGTGACTAGTTTCTTTGTTGTTCTGGTATTTACTACTTTTAGTTTTGTTGTGTGCTCAGTGGGCTTCAAAACCTACTGAGTATAGGTTGCTTCGGCGGCTTGTACTCCTACTACACTTGCGCTTGTGCAGATCCGAGTACAGGTCCTCCTCCTCCTTGATTGTGAGCGCCGGTCATTCGTTCTCTACAGCTTCAAGACTTCAGGTTGAGCTTGGCATGTAGCTTTAGCCTGATTCTCCTCTTTGTATATTTTATTTTTGGTTTATCTCCTTTGTATTCTGGAGATATTCTGGTTATTGTATATATTCCCTTTTTGGATACTCTTTTGTATATAGAGGTTCGTGTGACATTGACATCAAGGTTTTAGGTTGTCTTCCGCATATATTTCCTTATAACTTCTCTTGTGATTGTTATTCACTGTAGTAGTCCTCCGTTTCGGCTACGGACTACAGGGTTGGTTCTCCTACTGGATGGATAGTAGGTGTCATCATGATCCGAGAAATCGGGTCATGACAAGCTCTCACAAGGATATTCTTTCAAAATTAACACAAGGCCAGGTATCACAATAAATAAATATCACACACATGCATCAAAACAAAATAATTACAATACGATCATCAAATATCTCAATTATATCAAGCAGGGGAATCAAGCCTTGATATCATCTCAATCCATCGATAATACACATTTTATCAAGTTCATAATCATTTTTTTCTAATTTTATTTTTAACTTGTATCAAGTAAATCGACAGTCATGAAAATTCTTATCATCCCATTTACATGGAGCCTCTTAATTTTCCATTACTCACTCTACGTATATCACATTTAACACGTAGCACAAAAAAAAGATTTCAAGGTAAACTCATGAAATAATTAAGGAAAAATAATGAAATATTGATTTAAAATCTTACCCAAATAATTTGATATCGAAATATCTTTTTTAAAATCTTCAGAAAATGAGTTGACAATGTTAAATTTTGAAATGGAAAAAAGGAATCAAAAAAGGTCTTTTAATGAATTGCCAGGTAATTGTCCTTCGCTATTGCAGACCCTTCCATCATGATCCTGAAGAGACCCAATGCATACGCCCACTAAAACACACTACATGATTGCGATATGGGTCATGCGATCACGGTGAATCAACCCACGCAGCGTCGGGATCACGACCCACAACCACGCAATTCAATTGAAGCCTCCCTTTCACACTCTACGTGACTGTGATTCATGCATTGCGATTACGATGAAGAATGATAGACCGCACCAGATGATAATAAAGTTCAACTCAAACTCTTAGAATGACTGTCGGGATTCGTTTGAAATTTTGTATACACAAATCATATATGTAGTCATATTAATTTTGACATTTCGGATTTAATGAAATTATTAAAATACGAATTTTGAATTTTCGCAATCGAATGTTCATCAAGGACAAATCTAATAGAAATTCTATCAAAAGACCAAAATTTCCTTGGAACTCCCAAAAAATCATTCGAACCTTCTTCTAGGCCAGTAAATCACCTCTCAAAACCAAAAAAAAATTGATGGATGTAAATTCGAGCACTCTAATGTTATATGTTGACTCAAGTCAAACTCACCACGAAAACCCCGAAACTCAAACCAAAGATGTCTCAACACCAAATCCACATCAGAAGCTGATGAAACTAACGAAATTTCGTTCTGAGACTTAGAAGTTTAAATATTGGCTAATGTCAAAATTTTCCACCTCAACTCCTTCCAAAACCAATAATTCTCAAAATAATCAACCTAAAACCATGATTCCCAAATCAACCACACCAAAGGACCAAAAATGATATGAGACAATTACGAAGAAGAGTAAAATGATCATTAAGCAAGAAAATCCAGAAATGACCTGGAGAGTCATTACATTTAGTCTTTAAGAATAATTACTACTAAAAATAAAATGAAAAAAGAATAATTAGTTCTATCTTGAACTTCTAAAATGACAAATAATTTAATATAATTATCTTTTTAAATCATGATAAATAATTCAAGGCGGATGAAATAGTATATAATTCCATTTGCGTTATTTCCAATTAAAAAACAAAATTTTAAAAAGTTAGTAAGTGGTCTTTCAATTTTTACTAAGAAAAAAGTGTCTTTTGAGAAACACAACAAACATAAATATGTTATATTTGATTTGTGACGGTGATATGCATTTGCCGAAGTCGAAAAAACAGTCTCAAATTGTGTTTTGCAAAAACGAATATTAATTTAAGAATCATGAGGATTCTAAATCTCCAATTGCGAATATTACAATGTACTATGGACATTAAATTTATGTTCCTTTTGTAGGTTACAGTATAATTTTATTAGGCAAGCTCTAAAAATTAAGTAATATTTATGGAAGTATTGGTACTGCACAACAAGTATATGTGATGTAAGTTAAAACCCTGAAGGAAGAATTGTATAATTCACCCTTAATTTAATTAGTGACTGTGCTAACTTCTAATTTTTTTTTATTTTTTATTTTTTGTTGTTAACCACCAAATTAAGGTCATGACGAGATGGGGATAACTTATTAAATTGTAGGCCGTTGGATTTAAAAATTAATTAAATAGCTTATTTCTAACGTACCAAGTTATTTGAGGCTTTGAAAAAAAAAAAAAGAGACCAATTTATCAATTTTAATTCTAATCAAAGAAAGAATAAACTAATAATCAATTAATGACAAATATATTTAGGATACAATTTAATAAGTCGAGTGGGAAAAATACTTGTAACTCATACTCCTTCCGTTCCAAAATATTTGTCACAATTTCACTTCTGAAAGTCAAATAATATAAACTTTGACCAAGATTTTAAGATGTAGTTTTTATCATATTGATATAAGAAAAATTACAAATTATAGTACTTTTCATATAGTTTTTGAATATAGAAATTTTAATTTTCAAATATCAAATTAGTTTTATCTAATTTAGCTTTGAAAATTAGTCAAATTTAATCCTCAAAAAAGTAAAACATGAAAACTACATAAATGGAGGGAGTACTTACTTAGTGAGCTTAATATTATTTTGAATTTTGTGTAACTTACAAAACAACAATTAATTAGTCTCACCTTCCATGTTAAGTGTCTTTATCATGGCTAGAGGGAAAAGATTATTTCTTTTGTATATTTACATTTTTTATTTGTGGAATAGCTTGGTTAGTTTCTATACTTGGCTTGGTTTGTAAAGTGGATCTTCTACTTAACTCTTTGCCGAGCGTGAGGATCTTCTAAAAAAAGTATTAACGGTCACTTTAGACTTTTTAAAATAGTCTTCTTCTTCTCCACCTTTACATACACCATTATTGATAAAATTTGAGCTCTTTCCTTTTTTTCTTGGTCAATTTTTCCTCTCCAACTTTCTTCTGTATTATTTTTATGCCTTTCCTTATTCTTCTCATTCATTTAAATCTAATTAATTTTTTTTTTTTAAATTTATTTGTGTCATTCAAATTTATTTCTCTTTCATTATGATTGTTCGATTTTGCTATTGTGGACGTCAAGTTAATCTTAAGATGTCAAGTACACAACTAATCCTGGAAAAATGTTTTGGGTCTTTCTAAGTAATGCAACTAATAATGAATATAAATTTTTTTGATGGGCTGATTTAGAAACATGTTAGGAACAATTTTACCAACAAACGCTGATCATGGAAGACAGGGAAGGCAAGGAAGGCTTGGAGATCAAATTTTAGTGTCGATATCACTGTTGTTGTGATTTGATTTTTATCGTTTATATTTAAGATGTCATGAAGATAATGAATAATGATATGTTAATATCAAGTTTGAAAAAAGAAAATCACGAAACTAAGCATTATAAGTCTACTATTTCAGCACACAATTCATAAACTAAAAAATAATTGTACGTCACAACAAGAAGGTAACAAAATAAATGGGACTACTGAACATAAGCCTACTACCAACATAAACTACAACATAAAATAGTTGGGAATTAACCTTGATTTGTTGGTGTGGTCTGAGTTAGTTTTGTGGCTTGAGTGCTTGTTATGGCTTGAGAGTTTGTAGAAGAGTTTGCTCTCTTGTAACTCTTTTCCACTAGCTGCCATTGAGTAACTGGAGCTCTATCCTTTCACCTTTGTCCATTGAGCTTGTAGTCAAGATCAATATTGGTTGTCACTAAAATCTTCGATGTAGGACTATCAGTGGTTCCAAACTAACAAAAGACAATACAAATATAGGTTAAAGCTTATAATTGACTTTTGAGTACTTACTTGACTTGATAGTTGAGCAACATGTTGAGAATTTGTAAAAATGGTTGCTAGCCTTTCACTATTAGTTGCACCTCTTGGTGCAGCTGTTAAAATAACGGTAGAGGTTACTGGCCTTCCAGCAGCTTTTGAAGTTGTCCTTACATCAGAAGGTGCACCAAAACTTATAGCATCTACACCAATACTTGAAGAAGATGCACCAACAGTAGCATCTGCACCAATACTTGAAGTAGATGCGCCAACAGTTGTAGCATCTCCCTTAGATGAAGTTCCACCACTTGTGGAACCATTTCCTGATTATTCAAAATAATAGTTAAAGGGTTTCACATAATAAATTTATAAATTAAAACCTAAGAAGTAGTAGTTGCAACACTTACAAGAGTTAGTCATTTTTTTTTTGTTATGTCTAAAAATCTTGCACACAGAATATTTCATTTCCCTTCCCTTTCTGGTAGCTTTTCCAAACCTCTTAACAGGATCATCTACATCTTTTCTTATGTTCCTTCGAGGATTTCCCAACACAGTGGTGATATCAGATGGCTCAATACATGAATTTTACTCTTTGGCCTCATTTTCATAGCTGTCATAGGTTGAATGTGCTTATTATAATCTTTCAAGGTGGTCTTTTTCTTGTACCAGTTATTAACAAATGAATCAACATCATAATCTTGTAATTAATTACAGTAATTCTATGTGCACAAGGAACTCCCTTCCGTTGACATGACCTAAACTTACAAACCATCTTCTTAAGGTTAACTACGTGCTTATATGATAAATCATATATCTCATATCCAATATCAATATTAGATTTATATTCAACATTCTCTCTAAGAACCTTCATAACTACAGGTGACACATCAATTTTTCATTTTTCAAAAAATTATCTCATTTGATTCATCCTCATCGTGACTTTGATTCTTACTTCCTCCAATATAGTGATGATTGAATTAAACCAAAGTGGGAAAATATAACTATTGAATATTTCACACATGTTGCTCTCAATTATGTCACACTTGTTGTGTTTTTGAAGTATGCCATACAGTATGACTCTTTGTCAAAGCAGGTTCAATAGATAACGGAGATGGAATAGCGATTGAAATAGATAACGCAAAAGTCTAATTAATGCTTTTCTCTCATTTCACTTTATATATACTTCAATAAAGCTTCAATAATTTCTTCCCCTGACTCATTCATCTCATCAAGTTTTATTTATATAACTTGACCTCAAATGGTGCCCTTACAACCTGCCAGAATTTTCTTCTCCATTTCTCACCCCTTTACCCCTTCTTCTAGTTGGCTATATATGTATAGCACACCATCTAAGATAGGTATTAATTAGTAAGGGAAAGGTGAATACTCATTGATACAAAAATAGTAGATATAAAATTACAAATATTAATGATACATAGCAATAAGTGTAGAAAATTACAAAATTTTGTTATACCTTTTGCATATCAGACATCACTTTCAGTCTTTCACTACCATTGAACTCCAAATCACGTTTATGCACTTGATATACCGACACCATGTATGGATTCTTTCTAAACAGCTGCCCATGTTACAAGGTAAATTTGATCATTTCCATTCTTGAGAATGTAAGATAGTCGTTCACTTTTGCATACACTCTTTAGAAATGCACTATCAAAATTAATTATCCTTCTACAATCCTCTTTCTAACCACTTTTTAATGCTCCAATATAGATATAAATACCCACAAACACCTTTTTTTCAAGGAATTGTATTCTTGGATGTACTAACAACTACAATAGTTTCATGATTAGTAGACTTCAACTCCTCAGCATAATCATGTAACCTAAAAAATTCCTCTTTGAAATTACCCATATGGTCCTTCATAATTTTCAATTTTTCTCTTTTACAGGTTGTTTTACTGGCATATAGTCCATATGTCTTTCTTCTTAGTGCTTGAATTTTATGGAGCTTGATGGTAGGCTCACTCATAATTATGTCTTTATAAAATTTACTAGTCTATAATGGAGTACATACTTATTTCTTGTCCTTTTGCAATACTTGTGTATAGGAAAGTAAGCCTTGATACTAAAGTTTCCACCATTACTATCAATACTTGCTCTAATATGCCAATGATAACCCTTCTTCTTACACTTTGCCCCTATCCCTTCACTTCTCATTAGGTTTCAATAAAAGATTCACATTCTTTTGAATAGAGTAAATTTTCAGTGCCTTCCTAAACTCTCAATATTATTCAAAAAACCATATATAACTGAAAGACAACATTTTTTGGCAGTTAGGTCAAAGTAGACCTTTGTACTTGCATTCCTAGGTGGTTGATCTATAACATCATTATTCTTAACAGGATCACCTTTATTTTTATAAATCTCACAATCAGGAATTCAACTATCAAAGTACAAATCATCTCCACTTGATATTCCTTTATATCAAGCCCTGTTGGTCTTATAAATATCTTCAAAATTAGCATTTATACCTAGGGGATCAGATAGTATCTCATCTACATTTACCGTAATATCCAAGGGATTTTATATATTAACCTAGCTTTTCTTAGTTATTTTAGAGCTTCAAAAATGAGTATTTAGACCCTAATACATGTATAGGGGGTGAGTGTTGTGCAGCTCAGTTTCATAAATGAGCTCCATGTCGCGGAGCTTATTGGAAAAGTTATTTTTCTAGCCTCCATGATACCCTACGTGATGTGGAGCTCCTTCATATAAATGAGTTGCATGTCGCGAACCCCTAGTGGTCGGGTGAAATTTTTATAAGTTTGTTTTTTGGGGTACTAGGGTAATTTTTCAGTCTAGATTAGCTAATATTATGCCATTTTGACTTTTAAATGAAGAGGTTAAGGGGGAACAGGGTCTAAATTCACTCATTCCTCACTTTATATTCAAAAAATACATCAAATTCTCTGAAAGTGTCAAACCTGGAGTCTCAACCCCAAGCTCAAAATTCAAGATCTTCTTCAAAACCATCAGTAAGCTTCTTTAGTCATCAGGTATGTGGTATTGAATGAGATGTTGCTTTCACTTTCATGTCCAAACTATGATTTTAAGCTAAAATTTTATGAATTTATGAATTAGTGTTCTTATCCCAAGTTATCTATACGCTCTAATTTCAACGCCATATGGTATTTTTATGTTTATAATCATATTTTACAATATTCCTCATGAATTTATATGGATATAACATCGTATTTGAGTTATCTCAATGTCTAAGCATGTTTTCGAAATTCAGTTCAGTTTCTCATGAAAGATATACCTTTGTGATATTGGTTCAATTCATTGGTTATCTTTTCTCATGGCTACACGGTAGCATTCCATTTAATTTATTATTAGTATTAAGCATGCTTTACATGTATTAATTTCATGTATTTGAGTAAATTATGCTCGATAAGATCCATTTTCAGGATATTTATAGTTTGTAGGCTTAAATCAAATATTACTAAGTATTTCATGATTAAATTTATCACATAATAAGACTACGATATTAGCATGACTAGTATAAGCTCATATAAAGCTTAATTTTACTAGTACAATTAAGTATTCATGTCTAGTGTGATCTCATGTATATCATTACTAGCATAACCAAGATGAGCATCAATTTTACTTTTAAGAAAGCAATTAGCATCGAGGGGATTGAGATTCAAGTCTTTCGCAAGTAGATGTTGACACAACAATCCTAGAACTATGTTGTCATCATAAGTTATATCCCAAAAGTACCAAGGCTTAGTTTAATGACTCCGCACCAACCAGGTTCTATGCCTTTGGCCAAGCATAGGGCATCTTTCCAACTAGGTTTGTACATTCAACTCCATGTTGCTTACATTATTTATGTTAGTTAAGAGAATCTCTTATTCTTATCCTGCTATATATAGTTGTATTCACTGTTTATAGTTTCAATTACAGTTTATAAATACAGACATAATGCATGACTCCTCAACTTCTCAGCTTATACAGTTTAACTTAGCAGCATGTGCTTTAGCTTCACAGTTTTACTTCATGATATCTTGAGTTATTACATCTTAGTTATGGTTTTACTTCAGTCTATAAGTTTACTTCAATTCAGTAATCTTCAGTTCAATATGAGTACATATAGTCAACTTTTACATGTTGCATTCTCAGTACCATTGACACATACTTTGTGCCTACATTTATAATATAGATTGAGTCATCATTTCCAGCCCTTAAAATTGCCAAGATTTACATTCTCTTCAGCAAGTGACGAGTCCTCATGTTTTTGGGACATCAGAATTTAGTTAGTAGACTTCAAAAAAAATCTTTCTTATTTCAGTATGATCTTGTTTCAGTATTTTTAGACGAGCTAGAGACTTGTTCTATATGCTTCCAGACTATGTTATTAAAGATTTTCAAATAGAGGTATCATAATCAGTTATGAATTTGGTTTTATATTTTATCAAATTCATTTAGTACTGCTTTATATTTGGTATACTACAAATATTTCATTACTTTCGCTTGATTTAGTGTTGACTAGTAATTGTTCCAAATGCTTAGGGTTAGCTTGGGACGTTCATGGTTTCAAGTATCGTATCCCGTCTAAAGTACAGCGCTAGGGTATGACAAGCTTGATATCAGAATACTAGGTTTAAGAGTTCTAGGATTATTTGAAAATCGCATTTAGTAGAGTCTTTATTAAGGGTGTGAAGCACAGGTCATTCATAGTAGAAGGGATACACACCACTT
This sequence comes from Withania somnifera, assembly GCA_039654485.1. NCBI lineage: Eukaryota > Viridiplantae > Streptophyta > Magnoliopsida > Solanales > Solanaceae > Withania > Withania somnifera. The sequence goes on from JBDJHY010180148.1 coordinate 11,089, forward strand.
TAAGAGAAAGTTTCCTTTTTTTAATGATCTAAGTCGTGCCTCAAAGTCTATCTCTATATTATTCTACTCATGGTTAAGCATTCTCTGATCATGCCTCCCAAAAGAAAAGTTATTCATACTAGGATCGAAGCCCGAGTAAATAACCAAGACTAGGATCCTCAGCCCAAGCAGCATCAGTTGCTCAGCCGTAATCTTAAAATGATCATTCACATCCTAGGTTGATCATTAAATAGCAACACACACAGTGTCACAGATTCCAACTGAGATTGTTAAAGTTCGCAATTTAAGATGATCCTGCTCGAGTTTTTGGGTTCAAAAATAGGTAAGGATCAATATAATTTTATTTAAGAAATTCAGAATATCTTTAGAGTCATGAGAGTGATTGAGATAGATAGAGTTGATCTTGCTACTTATCCACTCAAAATTATTTCTAGAATATAGTTTGATTAATGAAAGAAAAACATAAGGAATTATGAAGTATTGTTGGTTTGGGTTGTATTTAAGGAGGCCTCCTTAGGAAAGTTCTTTCCTTGATAAATGAGAAAAGCTAAAGTTCAAGAGTTTCTTAACCTGGTGCAGGGCTCCATGAGTGTAGTAGAATATGACCTCAAATTTACTCACTTGTCCCATTATACTCCAAACATGTTAGAAAACATAAGGAGCAGGATGATTTTATTTTTGAATAGGTTTAACCCTTATATGGTGAAAAGGGGTAAGTAAATAATGTTGATAGAAGATATAGATATTGGTAGGCTCGTGGTTTATCTTGAGCAAGTTGAGGGATATAAAGTAAGGGTTAAAGAGGAATTTTGTAGTAAGAAGGCAAAAATAGGAGGTTCAGACTACAGTTTCTAGAAGTTCAATGGGCACAATAAACTTCCTACCAGTGGAGGTCATCATCTCCAGCACCTTCGGCAGCCAGTGCTCCAACTCAATCATTTTCACGACCCAACTTCTCGGAGTCATGATGGCACCTACTATCCACCCAGTAGGAGAACCAAACCCTGTAGTCCGTAGC
>JBDJHY010180158.1:0-12106 GCA_039654485.1 Withania somnifera
AAATTAAACCAACACCTCACCTAGCCTAAATTCATCATTACAGAGCTTCTAGAAGCATCACAATTCCAGTCTGACACTCCAAACATCAAGTTTCCACACAAGCTCCACTTTTAGGCTAAAACTTAAACAAATTCCACAAATTTGCATAACTTGCAAATGAAACCTCCGAAACACAGACTTAAGGTCAATCTCGACTTTGTTTGGCAATCCGAAGCTAACGGAACTGTCGGAATTTAATTTCGAGGTCGTATTGAAGGAAAGTTGACTTTGGTCAATGAATACTTAACTTTAGGCTCTAAAATAGGAAATTTGAGATATTTCTCGACTAAGTCGTCAGGGATCCAAAATGCAGGGAAACTGCTGAAATGCTCTAAGATGCAAAACGTCATGTAATTATCATAAATGACCATAAGGGTCATCACTAAAAGCTATCCTTCACTATCAATTATCCAACTTTTGTACCAGTATTTTCAATAGTTACATGTAAGCGGGTTCTACCAATTTCGTTATTCAAAGCACATCACAATCACTCTTGATGCTTTGCACCAACACTCGCAGTGCAATCACAATACCAACATAAAAAATCTTATAGTTCTTTCTTAAAATTTATACAAATGCAATTTACAGTACTTCAAATACATGATTCATGCTTTGCGGCCATACCAATAGTGTATTTGTAGATGCTAATATAAAATCCTATAGTGTTTTATTTTACTAAAATCTATCTGTACAAGCATTTAATTTTATTTGAGAAGTTTCATACATCTAAAGACAGAAATGGTTTTGTATTTTAATTTTTATATCTTTGATGATTTACAATGGGTCATCTTTATACAATTGAGTATTGATTGAGAAAGGAAAGAAACTAATTCCTAAAAATCTTTCGGAATACTTAGTTCCTAATTACAAGCAATCACTAATTAATCTACAACTGACAATTATCTAAAAAAAAGTAATATATATTGTATCATTAAATTAAGGGATTCCTACACTCCCCCTTAAGTTGTATCATAGATGTTAATCATGTCCAACTTGCAAATAAACTTGTCGAAAGTTTATCTTAAAAGGCCCTATTATATGGATTTACAATTAACACCTCTTAGTCTCAAAGTGCATTCTAGAATAACCCCTTGTTCTTGATCTGCAATTTAATTATCACCTCCCCATCTCAAATTAATTAGATGAATTCTCCAAATCTTCGTTGTTGTTATCTTTTCCTAATCTATACACCTCTCCCAAGAAATTAAAGAATATAGGTGAGTTCATATATCTGCACTTGTAAGAAAACAATCATAATGAAGAAAACAACCATACATGCACTACACCATTCAAAAAAACCTATTGTACCTTAGCTTATTTTGTTAATTCTTCATGGTTCTAACAACCCTAGTTGTGGTGGTTTAGCTACTCATGTTCATACTATTATTATGAGTATTTTATAATTAATTCATAACAATGGTAATTTCGATGTTTGAATAACAATCATAGAAATATAGATGAAAGGCAAGTGATTGATTCACAAAATAATGATGAAAATATTATATCATGCTCAAAGTGTAGAAATAATACTCTGAAACATGCATACAAGATGTGTAACCGCATAATAAAACCCTACTTAAAGTATTTATAAACATGGAAATCCAATCCTGAATCAAATAGGAAGACTAGAGTCGGCTCAGTCATACAAGCATAGGTATGATACGTATGTCTATGCCACTGCTGTACAGGCTCTCTTACTTCTTGTACTTGTAAACCTCCAACTTAATTCCAAATTGCACGAGCATTGGAAGGGATCATGGGTTTTCTATACATGTGCATGCTCGTGCTAATTGACTTTGGGTTTTGCCTTTACTTCATTGAGCTCACTTCCCATGGCTGCTGATGCAAGCCATACTAGCTTGTCACGATCTGTATTGGTGTTCACGCAAATGGCCCTAGAAAAGTTGTTCTTTCTTCCAGTCTTTCCAGTCATCTTGGGTATTTTAATACAATAATATACATAGATAGTGCCCTTGGCATATGACCCGTGCAAGGCTTGCCTTTTGAAATTTCCCTATTTTCTACAAAAAGTACCAGACACCTGAGTACTTCCCATACAGACATATGTATGATCCATGCCAATGAAGCATGTCCTGTACATTTTCCCATGTCTTTATACTTTGCTTTTTTCCATTTTTTACCAAAACTTTCCAAAAGCCTCAGGACATTCTATACAAGCCTCCCTATGTCCATGCATAGGAAGAACGACCCATATGGGCTCGTATGCTTTCACTTTGGCACTTTTTCTAGTTTTTTCTCATTTTCTTTTAGGTGCTTGGGTTACATAAAAGAATAAAAAACCTATCATATTTAAAAAATTATGCTTAAGAACAACCAAAAAATCTTTTATTATAGGCGTTGACAGTGCCATAAATTCCTGGCATATCAACAATCTCAACTTAGAAGTGTTTCTTTGCCTCAAGTGATAAAATAAAAGAAAGAAAAAGATGGTGCGTAAGTACAAAGGAATCTGAAGCAAGTATATAAGCCAACAATACTTAGAATGCATATATTTCTCAATTTACCTATAATGACCCTTACAATTAGTTCTGTTGATTTATTTATTTTCTTGTATTCTAGAGTGTTTTTGATAGTTTTTCAAGGTTATTTATAACCTATTGGGACCGATAATTCGTCTCCCTGGCGGTTCGGTCGAGAGTTATCTTATTTTCACTGTTTCAGAGCATGAACTTAGGTAATTATTTACTTTAGTCAACATTCCTTAATGATGCACTTGAAATTAAATTTTGACAGTTTTGTTAGCTCTAAAATGTAGATTTCGTTATAGGTGGAACTGGGTTCCGGTAAAGGAGCTTTTGGTGCGAGTTTATCTTTTTTATCATTGAATGTGTGTCGTTGGTCATCATTCAATGGTCAGATCATCGGATAAAAAATATGACTATACTATCAGCTCTGAAATACTGAGTTTTATCTAAGATGAGTGTTAGTTCACTTCCCGAGGTTGCCGGACTGATTTCAGGGTATTTAGTGAATTTTAAGAGTTTTGGCTTTAAGTGTTGATTTGGTCAACACTTCTTTGGATTGACCTCACATGGAGATTTCAACAGCTCCATTGAGTTTGGAATGTCATTTTGGATATTATGCTCTATTGGTTTGCTTATATCCGATCCCAAAGTCATATCAAAGCAGGCATTAGCTAATGCAATTGCACTTGCGATATCCCTATCACAAATGTGATGTCCAGCTCACACCAACAATGGAAGGTGTCGTGGGGAGAATTTGCACCTGTGAATTCTTGGTCGCCCCTATAACATCATCCTTGTAGAGGGTTTACTGCACTTGTAAGGTCAGGTAGGCTGGGGACCCACAGTCTTGTGACCTTCTCGTGCACTTGTGACCCTTTTCTCATAGGGACTACTGTTCCAGCTAGTTATATACCGATTTCTCCTCGAAAGTTCAGACATAATTGCCATTATTTTCCTACTCTAATACTTTTTCTAAGCTGCGTATTTATTATGGAACTTTTTCTTGGTGTGGCACATCATTTTTGGATTCTAATTCTTGGTTTCCCTCATGTTTGTGGTATGATTTTCTCATCTTTTGTGGATTACATTTTCATCATTAATGGTATTTGCTGATTCTTAGAAATCCTTGGGTCTTATTTGTAAGTGCTGATCATTATTGGTGCATGGACTAAATTCCACCCTGTAGCCAACTTCTCCTCTCCGTTACAATATGTAATTTCTCTTTTTAGTTATTGTAAATTTTTAAATTTTACACTTTCTCATTTATCTTCTTCGGGCATTTTGAGTCCATATTTACTTGAATTGTGCTTATTTTTTTAGAATGAATTCCTGGTGTTTACGAGAAATTCGTGGAAATTCCACATTTGGAAGGTTGCTCGGATGAAATAGGATGCCCAAGAATAACTAATTATGAATTTCCTAAATTCATGAATTACTGAAGACCAAACAATGTCTTTGCCTCATTAAGGGAATTTTTGTAATAAGCTAGTTTCCTTTTATTAGGCTTCTATAAGTAGGTGGTCTTTTATTTCATTAGCAAGACTTTGATGATTTTGACTCAAACTTATAGATTGGGTGTTTTATAGATTTTCTAATAGGAGGTTACACTTAATAGTGATGGTTTCCTATGGATTAATTTAGATTATTTCCTTTCTTCTATCTATCTACCTTCGATCCTTACTTTATCGTATTTTGCTTCCATACAATTTTTGCATTATTTGGTATTAGAGCCATGTTTAGATTCTGTTTCTACGAAATCTAATCTTGGGTTTGTTATAAAAAAATAAAATATAAAATATAAAATTACTAAAAGATTGAGTCAAAATTGGTGTCTTGTTTGTGGTTTCTAATATTGGATTTGGAATCTCTAGTATTATTTGAGTCTAGGACCAAAGTTTGAGCCAATTCAGAGTTGGGCTTTGAATCTTTGACGGTTCAAGTTGGTGTTCAAAAATCTAAAAACTTTTGCATAGATTTTGTAGAAAACAAGTTTTGGTTGTGTTCCTCATGAAAAAAGTAACATAAATCTCAATTTTGGTAGAGATCCTAACTAAGGTGAATGAGTATAAAAATTTGAACCGAGTCTGTGTTCTACAGAAGAATTCAAATATTCTAAAAAAGGAAAGTTGATAAAAGGACACTTCGATCCAAAAAGAAAAGGTTTGGTAAGTGTTTGGAAGATTCAGAAAAGTAATATTCCAAAATGAGAAGGTTTTAGGAAGAATAATTATACAACTGGGTGGTAGGTGGGTGGGATCACAAAGAGTACAAAAGCCAACTATGCATGAACGGTGTAATATTACAAGATAGTGGATAATATGGAGTCCATACTATTGACGGCCAGCCAAGATGGCGGCCCGCTCTTGTATTGCCTCCCCGACAGAATTGGGACTGGAATCTCGGTGGTCTTACTTAGTCCACCGGCTACCAAAACTAGTTCTTGGTGGTATTAGTTGGTTTCATGGTAACCTGAATTCATTCATAATTAACTTTAAATGGTTCCAAAGGCTCAATCAAATACAAGACTCTAATCTTAGTTTCATTTTTCTTATTCCTAATTTCATTTCTTTGATTCTATTAGCTTACTTGTTCATACTTAGTTGATAGTTAATTCTTGAGTCCGCTATTGTTTGTCCTTTTTCTTTGCGTGCTTTTATTTTTATTTCCTAGTTATTTCTTATTTATAGTCCTTCTATTATACTTTTTTCCATTGATCGTGTCAACAAGAATCACTCCGAACCTTAGGTAGAGATTGAACCCTTATGACATACCAAGGCAAACGAGTCTCAACATTGGCCGCACCAATTTTAAGGATCAAACAAAGGTGCGTAACCATGTGACTTGTAAGGTTGTTTTTCTTTAATTATTTGTTTGTTTTGTTTTGTCTCTTTATTTTTTTGTACCACGTCCCTGGAGAGTGGAGAATATTTAGAGTTGAATGTGAGCCTGTCATACCTTATGTGACTCCTAATCAAAGAGGAACATGATCAAAGAGTGAACCTATCTCATGTTAGGTTCAAGGTGATGGAAATCTTATGTTCCTTAGTCATTGATATGAGGAGTAATGTCAACATAGTGTGTGGTGCATTAGTTGATTGGCGTAAGTTATCCACACAAAGGCACCGTAAACCCTACAAATTCCACTTGTTCTATGAAGGGATATAAATTAAAGTGATCGAGCAAGTAGTTACCAAGTTTAGCATTAGAGAGTATAAAGATGAAGTCCTTTATGATATAGTGCCCATGATAAAATGTCATATATTTCTTGGTAGACCTTGGAAAATCAATAGGGATATCAAATATCATAAGGGGTACAACAAGTACTCGTGCCAGTTGGAGGTTGCGAGTTTGTTCTTGCACCATTGACACCCTTTCAAGTTAGTGAGGATTACAGAAAAATGAGGGAGCTCTTGGAAGAATGCCAGGAAGAAAAAACATAAAAGGAACAAAAAGAAATGTCAATTCTGCAAAATAACAAGTCTACTAGAATTTTTCCAAGTACCCTTTAGTTTCCTTCACATGTTCAAGAGGAGCAACTTCCCAAGGAATATACAAAGGACACTTCATCAAGGTAAACAAGAGTCTTCTTGCAACTTCAAGGTACAATAGCTAACCTTAACACTTTTAACATTTCAAATAGGCAAAGTGTTATTGATAGCTTGTCTTCATGCGAGCCTCATGATTATTTACCATGTATTGATAATGTACAATTTGAAAGACTGGACGCACTAGTTAATCCTATAGATGACCTCACAGAACCTTTTTTCAAGGTTGACTTGTGTCCACCTAGTGTAACAATCATGATTTGAACGATAGCTTATTGTCTTGTGATGATCAATTGAATAAGAGGGACTCTTTGAACATACTTTTGTTGAAGATACTATCATTTATATTTCTCATAAAGAACATTTTCTTGAAAATGAATTCAAAAATGATATTGGTTATTTTAGAGTGAAGTGGAATATTCAAGTTCTACCTTTGTGGTTGATCATTCTCTCTTTAAGTATAATATCTTATTTGAGTTTGATAATGACACTCCTGGTGAGAAACCTAGTGGTGTGACCCTTGATAGTGGTATAGTTCTTGAGATCTATACTATTTATAACAACCCATTATAGTGTGAAGATCCTCCCAAAGTAAGAAATATCTTCATTGGAGATAAAAGTACAACCAGGGGAAAGGATTATGTCAATAGGAAAAGAGATGTTTGCTCTCCCTTCAATTCTTCTTCTTTGTGTGTTACAAACATTGATTAATGGTTGATTATCGTGAGGACACCTTACGTGAGGTTGTTTTGAGCAATAAATTTCTTTATTACCTTTTTATTATGATGATATTCATGCTTGTATTAAATATGCATCTTATAGGCTTGTGAATGATAGGAGAGGTATATGTGATATTTTCTTGCAAGGTTTATATTGTTTTCATGTCCTTGACCCATAATGGAATGCCTGATGAGATTCTCATGTCTAATTTATGTCTTACATGTGAGAACAACTTGAATGAGTGTGGTGAACTTGTTGCCTTTATATGTTATCTTTTTTCCTATGATGATATGCATGTTGATATTGGATATTCATCTTGTTTGTGGAGTGACCAAGTCCTTTATAACACTTATCTTGATTATCTCAATGCGATTAAAGGGAAAACTTGGTTGAAATTTGAGGATGCCAATTCTTGGCATAATGTTATTTTGCCTAACCCCTGTGCTAACCCTCAAGCTTTGAGGTAATTATTGGGTTTTGTCTCCCCAATGTTTTTCCTAGGTTTGTATTTGAGGAAAAATACTTTTCGAGAAGGGGAGGATGAAATGACATTGGATGGGTTTAGCACTATGCTTCAAGGACTAGCCAAAAGAACCCAAGCCATGATAACAATGAAAAGTTCAAGGAGATCTTGGCTATATACACTTAAAGTGAATAAATTCCACATTTGAAAGATTTCTTGGATGAAAGAGCATGCCATAAATAAGAGCTAACCATGAATTTCCCAAATTCATAAATTAGTGATGACTAAACAAGACCCTTGCCTTATTAAGGGTATTTTTGCAATAATCTACTTTTCTTTTATTAGGTTTCTATAAATAGGTGATCTTTTATTTAATTAGGAAGACTTTGATTATACTGATATTTCTTCTCAAATGTGAGAATATGTGTGCTTGGATCAAGACTTTGTTGGCATTTTGCTTGTTAGGTGTGATTGCTTGGGTATCAACCCTTTGTGGTCCACTTGTTAGGTTCGGTGCTTGTAGACTTGCGATTAAGGGTATTATATTCAATATGATATTTATTCTTAATCCTCTTCAATTTGTGTCAAATCTTATAGATTGGGTGTATTTTAGGTTGTCTAACAAGAGGTCACATTTAGTAGTGTGATTGCCTATTGATTACTTTAGACTATCTTTTTTTTCTAGCTATCTTCTATCTTTACTTTATCATATTTTTCTTCCTCTACGAGATTCCTATCACAATATAATTTATACTATTAGCTTCATTGTGACATCTAAATTCTCATTTTTCTAGTTTTGAGTCTGATCATAGCTATTTGATGTTAAACAAGATGATTCCTAGCTTTGTAGTGCTATTTTTAGGGTATCAGGTAAGATTGTGCAATAATTCTAGATAGCATCCTTGAGCTGGGAATACTAGGTCGAAAAAAACTGTGACCCTGTCCACTTTTTCTCTTCTTTTTTATCTCTTTCTTTCTGATAATGGTCGGTGTAATATGATGTCTTTGACCTAGTATTGGCCTTGTGGTGGCCATAGGATGACTCTAGAAGTATAGGAATATGATGTATGGGTTGGTTCTAAGGTTTTTTCCTCGGGGTTGGGCTGGTTATTATGTGTTATTAGTTGTTACCTTAGACTGAGCCTGTGCAAGGAGGCAAGGTAGTTGTAGATATTGCTTGTGTTTATGCATTTATACAGTGAGTGCTCTTTGAGGTTCAGATCCTAAGAGTTGTATATTAAGGCTGGGAGCCTTTATCACCATTTTCTAACACTGTTTTGCCTTGTGGATCCGTTCTTATGAATTAATGGCTAAATGGACTAAAATTTGTATAAATGGGGGGAATGATCATAATTATTGATAACATAAGTGGTTTTCTACTCGTTTTAGACATGACTGAGTATGGGGCATTTGGTACTTCTTTTCCTACTCATTTTAGACCAGGTTTCATGACCTGGCACCGGGCACTGCCATTTACTAGTACTTCTAGCACTTGAGTTCGACTGAGCTTCGGTAGTGAGCACAACCTTTTTATACTATATCAGGCTTGTCGAGTAGATATTTTGATTATTAAGATGTTGGGACATTGTGGCACCGAGATACCGAGACTCCTTGATATATTGATTTGGATTTATTATGGCAATTTTAATACTGAGATGTTAGATATTGGTACATTGTTGGCATACCTTCATGGACCCTGCCTCTGGGCTGCGTGTGACTGGAGGAGGAGTATAGGTCAGAGTAGGGATATACGGGGCTACACCCTTCTATGGGTCATACCTTCTAGATCTACGGGTATCAGAGGAGGAGCATACCCAGGTACTGTTTCATCATTGTGTTTATGTTTACTAACCCCAATTATTTTCTATATGAACTCTTCGGTAGAATGGGATACCAGGTGGTTGAGAAGTGACTTGTTTGTACTCTTCAATTCTTAAGGGGGATTCAAAGGGTTCTATCTACCTTTACTACTTTTTATAGTGCTAGTATAAGTGTATTGTCTACTTGTTGATCACCTTTACTTTGTAGTTTTATTGGTGAGTGATATTACTTGTTATACTCCTTTTCCATGTCCTTGAGGATATCAGTACACCGCCCATTCCTTGGTAGAATTCTTTGCTATATGTCTATTTTTACTTTCCAATTATTATTATTGTATATCTTCCAGGACCCCGATACGTCTTTCATTACGTACTTGAGTTCCTGCACTGTGATTTAGCTTGAGATACTTTCCTTAGTATTGCATTTTTGCTTCCTTATGTGTAGCTATCTTAATGTGCTTTCTTATCTATTTATGTGACCTATCTTCTTCCCATTCCTATTATTTACCATAGTGTCACAACCCGATTTCCTAGATCATGATGACACCTACTATACCACCAGTAGGAGAACTAGCCTGGTAGTCCGAAGCTGAAGCAGAGGACTACATATCAAATGTGTAAAGCACAAGTTTAAAATAGACTGCGTATAAATAAAATAAAACGGAAGTAATAGGGTAAAACAATATGCCCCAAACCCGTTATCAGTGTCAAACGAACCACTAAGTACAGAAATAAGAAATCCAAAAGGTTTAATACATTGGTGTTTTTGAAGTACATGGAGATCAAAATAGAAATTTCAAGCCGAAGTGAAGCAGGTAAAACCGGATGCCAAGCTCACCCTGAATCTCTGAAGTAGAATGAAATCTACATGAACAACTGGCTGTAGTCACGATCGGGAATCTGTACTCAGATCTACACTTGTGCAAGTGTAGTATGAGTACAAGCTACCAAAGCAATCCGTACCCAGTAGGCTTCGAGGGTCCACTATGCACATACAATAATAAAGGCAGTAAATAACGGAATACAATAAAGGGGTCACAGAAGCAAATAACACAACAAGGGAAGCTAACTACTCAAATAGGAATCAAGTAACAATTAGACATGTATTGCTAGCTAATCACATAACAAGATCTCAGGCAATGAAGGAAGATGTACCCGGAATCTTTGCAACAGTATATGTGAATAATAATGCAATAAACGGGGGCCAAAATGAGACAGGAGTAGAACATGGGCGGTATACCGATAACCTAAAGTAAGGGATGAATGAATGAATAGCAGTATAAGGAACAAATCCCATTTATCATCAAGTATCCACTAATTAGTAATAACAACTAAGCAGTAATGCTTATAATAAAGTAATACAAATAAATACTGACAAGTCCCCCCCAAAAAAGCGCAACGTACATATAAAACATGCTCACCCATACGCCTCCCATTCAACCAAGGGTACACTGAAGAAAACAAGTGCAGAAATGTAAATACTATCATATGAAGTAACTAGTTTTGCGTACGCTCCTCCTCAAGTACCCGTAGGCCCAGCAGGCAGGAACCATGGAAGGCTAACCTAAATATTTTCGGTATCTATATCTTCTGCCCTATACCACCCTCCGTATCAGTCGTAGCCTGGAGGCAAGGTCATGCAGGTATGTCACCACGTACAATCTCCAACGTCATCATAACCTCACATCCCATATCTCAGAACTCAAGGGTACTAATAGTCTAGCATCTCGTGCCGACTACCAATACTCTCATCAAGCCGTCCTCGATAAGTCAAGGTGTACAAAACTTATATATCATGGTATCACCATATCCACAATAGATGGGGTATCATTAATTTTCCATAACCAATAGTACCATATGTGTCAAAAAACTGTACTCACTGTCGTAAGATGACGGACTCACGTCCCAGCAGTTATACTCATTGCCGAATAGAGTCGGTATTAAGTCCCAATATTTATTAATCAAATATTATTTTCAGTGTTAGGATGTAATGCCTGGACTAAAACAAATCAAAATAAGATACTGAGAGCTCAATGCAACACCGAGTATAAAATAGTTAAAAAGCCATTTACTTATATTATTATTAAATATTCTAATTTATCAACGTATATTGTTATTCATCATTATTACTAAAACTAGTCTCTAGCCTTTATGACTCAATAATCAACTGATGATACTGACCCAACCCCAATGTACTCCCATGAGAGCCATAGGCCCAACCTCAGAGGTGTCATGAATGCACAACATATCAATAAGTATATATCAATATATGATAATGTAATAGAAATTTCCTATGCCTTGCACTGGTATCTAGCCAACTTCTAAGTCACAAGCACCATATCAATCGGATGCCAACATCTAAGTATCAACATGGAACGAATGAAAGAGCAACACAAGATCACTATATCCACCTAACTATCTGACCGATAGATGCTATTTAGTACAATTATTAAAACTATAAGCCCAAAGATAGCCTTATAGAGCCTACCTTTCGTCCGATGATGTAGCGCTGTAAATTCACAAATCTTATTCTGACTGATGTCAAACGATCTCCAAATTCTCTGAAACTTACATCAATGTATTCTATATGTTAATACAAGTCTAACAATATATTTTATGCTAAGTTCCGTACTGGGCCATAAATTGGGCCTAAAATGGGCTTACAAGGCCCGCTCACCGAAACAAAAAATAAATATTTCCATGGGGTTCAAAATATTACTAGGAACCCGTGGTCCAAAATTGAGCGCAATTCCAGTAAGGTAATCTATGAACAGCCAGTAGAAAATTGAGCATAAAAAGGGCTAAAGAATCAAACTTTATAAATTTATATGTTGAATTCGAAAAAGAAAATGTTACTATGATGAATAATAACCCTAAGGAGCAATGAACTACTATATAAATTCGAATATAATTGATGAAATTAAGAGTTCATGGATAGGGAATTAATGAAGGAAGGACTCTAAATTTAATGAATTTTAATGGAAGAAATCACTTACCAAAGATGATATTGATGTGCACTACCTTCAACGAACT